>JAPMNP010677310.1:0-25170 GCA_029874935.1 Atherina boyeri | reverse complement strand
CGCATTTGATAGACATTCGTAGCGCCCAATAAACGGCTGTGGGCATTCGTAAACCACGCCTCAAATACGAGAAAATCAACATGTAGTTCCCAGACCACGTCTCATGAGCTGTGTCTCATGACGTGGTCTGGCGTTAGCCTGGCTACCTTTGGCCATCCTCTAAGGCATGAAACTGTCAGAATCTTCTGAAATAAGGTAAAATACAGTGGTTTTTTGGGTGGATTATGTTAACAACTGTGTCAAATATGGATTTTTAAAATGGCACCAGTAATGACTTTGTTTCTGGACACCTGATGATAAAATTCTAAATGTAAGGCTCAGAAACTTTCAGAAACTTCATAAATAAGGAAGATAAATGGTTTTTGGTGGTTTTGGTTTATCGCTATGACCAGTCACCTATTTGCCCAAAATCAGCTTCTTTTGTCGTGATAATGCCAAATTTCAGATTTTTAACTTGCCGTGAGTAATAGATTACTCATTTATGCATTGATTGGAAAAAAGTGTTAATTTAACAGATTAACCTCTTTGCAATAATGTGTTAAAATTTGAACAGCTCTAATAAAAACCACAAATTTATTTGATAAATGTAGGCTATAAATTTTATGATCTGGCGACCTCCTGGAACTATCTTGTGAATGTCTTTAGAATTTATTTATTTATTTATTTATTTTTAGAATGCTTTTATTTGTTTTTTTCAATGCTACTTTTTTGTGGTTTATGAACTCATAAGTCTTAAATTTATGGGATGTTTTCCATCTGCAGGTATGGCTTCACATTTCTGGGTCTTGAAAGTAAAACGATGAAAATTCTCAACAGGAACAAAGATGTTGAAATGTAAGTCAGTAATTCCATAGAGGAATCATTTTGATTTGAATCATATTTTTCTTGTTAGATCTAAACTGGTTATTTATTTGTCTGCATTTAACATCTTGTATAGGTATGAGCTGCTTCACGTGTTGAACTTTGACCCAGTGAGAAGGCGAATGAGTGTAATTGTCAGATCCAAATCAGGTGAGCTTACAACTACTGTTCGATTTATCAAACTGATTCTTGATTTAGCGTTTTTCCTGATCTGTATGTCTGTATGATTGTGTATTTTTATGCCCAGGGGATACGCTGCTTTTCTGTAAGGGGGCAGAGTCTTCCATCTTCCCTCGAGTCAGACAGGAGGAGGTAGAAAGGATACGCATGCACGTGGAACGTAATGCAACAGTGGGTGCAAAGCAACTAGTTTTAATTAATCTCAAAACGGCTATAGGATTTCACAGCATAAAATTCTGTGTTTTCTCACAGTAACGCTTCCTATTTTACTGTTCAGGAGGGTTATCGCACACTGTGTGTGGCCTACAAGTGTCTTAGTGCAGAGGAGTACGCCCAGGCAGATGCAGGATTAAGGGAAGCTAGACTTGCTCTGCAGGACAGAGAGGAGAAGCTCATGGCTGTTTACAACCAAGTGGAGACTGGAATGAGTCTAATAGGAGCTACTGCGGTGGAAGATCGGTGGGTGCCAACACAATGTACTGTAACCATACAGCTTTCTCTTGTTAGACTTCTAATTTTACACAAGTGTGCCAATTTTTGCAATAATGAGCTGATCTCACCGTTTTCTGATTTTGTTATGTTGCTTTTATTAATGGGTTTGTCCCTCTGCAGGTGTAGAGCAGCCTTTCTTTGCTTCCTGACGTTTGTTACATGCTACCAGATAACTTATATTTTTTATTTCAATCCATTTTCAAAGTCCTCCTTTATTAGAACTATATAAATGTAAGCTCATGCTGCCACCTTGTGGTTGTAGTGCTCTATGATGCAAGACTAAGATGTTTTCAACATGTTTTATACCTACTGTATGGAAATGATAGAACACTTGTAGGATGAGTAAAAGAACTGATTAAAACTACACAGTTAAATGCTTTTCTTAAAAAAGAAAATAGTAAAAATGGGAAGCTGAACCCTGATTTCTATGGTTTTGTTTACCTGTTAAATCTTTATTTTTGCATTGTTTTTAAACTTTTATTTCTTTTTAAAGTTTGTTTTAATTTACTTTTTAATGCTTCTTATGCACCCTGCTGTACCGGTTTTATATTTTATGTAAAGCCCTTTGAAGAGCAGTCGTCTACCAACCGGAGGGTCGGTGGTTCGATTCCAGGCTTCCAGAGACTACATGCTGAAGTGTCCTTAGGCAGGACACTGAACCCCACATTGCCCCCCAATGTGCCTATCGGGGTGTGAATGTGTGTGTGAATGGGTGAATGTGACATGTAGTGTAAAGCGCTTTGGATAAAAGAGCTATATAAGTAGAGGCCATTTTACCATTTACCATATGTTTATACTGTATACAATTAAACTTGTCTTGACTTGTCTTGTTAGTGGCAATGCATTAGAGTTTGTGGAGTGTGCTCTTCTTATGTCTCCTTTTTTTCTGTGCACTCTGAAGGTTGCAAGAGGAGGCAGCAGAAACCATGGAAGCTCTGCAGGGTGCAGGTATGAGAGTTTGGGTCCTAACGGGAGACAAGATGGAGACTGCAAAATCCACCTGCTACGCTTGTAGATTGTTCCAGAGAAACACAGAGCTTTTGGAGCTAACGCTGCGTACGCTAGAAGATGGAGGAAGGAGAAGAGAGGAACGATTGCATGACCTTTTGCTTGAGTATCATAAGAAAGCTGTTCAGGAAGCACCACCAGTAAAGGCAGGCGTAACCAGGTTGGTACTTTGATTTGAATGATCTTGAGCTATTATTAGAGATGATCAAGCTCTAACATGTTTTTTACTCTGTGTTATAGGAGTTGGTCTGTAGCCAACAATGATTATGGTTTTATCATAGATGGAGCCTCTTTATCAATGGTGCTCAACTCATCCTCTGAATCCAACTCAAGTCTCTACAAGACCCTGTTTCTGCAGATCTGTCAAAACTGCACAGCTGTGCTCTGCTGCCGCATGGCTCCTTTACAGAAGGCACAGGTCAGAACAGTCACTTAAAATGTGGAAATGGTTCATTATTGTTTAATTAAAAGGAAAGGATCACATTAACTATGAATGCTTGGTAACAGATTTCTCCCCTCTGTCTTGGTCCATAAATAGATAGTAAAAATGGTGAAGAACTCTAAAGGCAGCCCAATTACCCTTTCCATTGGAGATGGAGCCAACGATGTCAGTATGATTTTGGAAGCACATGTTGGAATTGGTAAGAAATGACTCACTTACGCTGACTACGACCTCTTTATGAGTAATTGTAGTCTTCTCTGTAGGGTAACTTAATATCGTTTTGGTTTTGCTATTTCAGGCATTAAGGGTAAGGAGGGTCGACAGGCAGTGAGGAACAGTGATTACGCCATACCCAAACTCAAGCACCTCAAGAAACTTTTGTTGGCTCATGGGCATCTTTACTATGTGCGCATTGCACACTTGGTGCAGTATTTCTTTTACAAGGTAAGAGTAATGGATATTTTGTTTTTAATATAATTTTGATGGGTCAGAAGTAATTTGGAAATTCAGCAAAGTTTGTATTTCCCAAATAAACCAGACTGCCACTTGAAAAGATCTGTTTTAACACAAATTTGAATGTATTTACACACATTAAACTGATTTTTTTAAAACTTTTAAGTTTTTATGATCATAAGCATTCTGGTTTTTATGATCATAAGCATTCTGGTTTTTATGATCATAAGCATTCTGAGACTTCTGAATGTATTTTTATTCTTTGGTAGCTTAAAGCACCAAAGTAAGTCTCTCTCCTTTGTTTTTTTTCTTTGTTCACATGCAGAATCTTTGCTTCATCTTACCCCAGTTTTTGTACCAGTTCTTCTGTGGATATTCCCAACAAGTAAGTATCCCCCATGCCCTGTTGAGGTTCAGACATGTTCTGAACTTAAAAAGAGGCATAGTCCATAAATCCACACCACCTCCTGGATACCACACTTTTTCCCCCAAATTTCCCTTCCCTTTTGCCCCAGGAATGTGTGAGCTATGTTGAAATAATGGAGTTGGGTCCGGTTCTGCTGTTCAGATACATTACATATAGATATTTTGCAGTTTTGATGTGTGTGTTTTCTCACAGTACTACAAACATATCTAGAGTGCATGGATTTATTTACTTATGTTAGATATAAATTATGTGTCTATTAATTTTGTTTCATGTTCATATTCATATTAAAAAACACGTCTGGAGATATTAATTGATTAGTCAATCAGATATTTAACCCTTAATGTTCACACTAACACAAAAGCAAGAGAAAAATATTTATTTTAATATTTTCTTTTCCTTTGGACAATTATAAGAAGAAACTGTTTTTTTTTAAACAATTTTTTTAGGTAACAGTTAATGATATAGTAACAACAGTGAAACGGTCAATTTTAAAGTGTAATCGGATAGCAAAAACTTACTTCTGGCAATACATGTCCAAACCAAGTAGTAGAGATTGCTCAGGTAGGTTAATTTGCACAAATTGTCAATAAAATGAATCGTGGTCACTGAGAAATTTGCTCTACCAAAGGGTAGAGCAGGTTGTTAAAGGGTTAATGTACTATGTAAACTAATTTAGTATTTTGTACTTTATCTATTAAAGGTGAGGATAGACTTATAATTTTCTCTTGTGGCCCCTGACATAGATCTTTCATAAGTACATGCAAGATGTGTACCAGCTTGCCTGTGTGACCCACTGTGTAAGTTATGCTGGTGTGTCTGAGTTTGGTCCTCTCCATGATATTAACCCCTGGTTGACCCATCCCTCTGCCCCTCCTCCCATCTTCCCCATCTTCCCATCCTCCCATCCTCCCATCCTCCCATCCTCCCATCCTCCCCAGCCCTTGTATGATGCGGCCTATCTGACGATGTACAACATCTGCTTCACCTCCATGCCCATCCTGGCTTACAGCCTTTTGGAGCAACACATTTGTGTTGAGGTTCTCTTGGACAATGCTACCCTCTACAGGTAAACTTGGGAATGATTTGTTTACCCTGTGTGTGCTTAAGTGTTTTTGATAGACTAAGCTGTGCTTCTGGTTTCTTTTTATCAGGGAGCACCAGCATTTATAAAAAGAAAATGCATTTGATAAGATATTGTCAATATTGCAAAAGTGCATTGAATTACTTCTACAGCGTTTAAGTTAGCATTGACCAAAAAAGTGAAAGCTGAGATTTGATGTGTTCTGCTGTGTTCATAATTTAAAAAAAAAAAATTCCAGAGAGATCGCAAAGAACGCCATGTTACGGTGGGGACCTTTCCTCTACTGGACCTCACTTGGAGTCTTCCATGGTTTGCTCTTCTTCTTTGGTGTTTGGTATTTGTTCAGGAACCCAGCCTTGCAAGATAATGGCCAGGTGTGTTTTAATCGCCCTCTAAATAAATGTGAAGTAAAATAACTCATCTTGCCTATTGACTGCTCAGTACATACTCTTTGTCATGTATGACTCCAGGTTTTTGGGAACTGGTCATATGGAACGATTGTATTCACTGTACTCGTCTTCACTGTTACTCTAAAGGTAAGCTTCTACTCAGTTGTTCAAGTAAAGCAGAAATAAAAGTACGCTCCGAGTATTTCAGAATTCAGTATAACACAGTTCTCCTTCCTTCCTTCCATTATTATTATTAATTTTATTATTATTATTACTGTAGTTGTTGTAATGATAATAAGCAGCAACTTTCCATCACGTTTCATTGCAAATAACTGACTTTGCTTTACTCCGACTTTAGGGAAAAGTGTAGGGTTTAGGCATAAAATAGAAAAGTTTTACACAACACTGACTTTTATTTAATGTTTTTGGCTTAAACTCATACTTTGTGATTTTTATTAAATTTTCCAGCTGGCGCTGGACACACGGCATTGGACATGGATCAACCACTTTGTAATCTGGGGTTCCCTGGCTTTTTATGTGTTTTTCAGCTTCTTCTGGGGAGGAATAATATGGTTAGAAAACACTATAGGATGACAATCAAATATAGTAATTTTTCTCATTTGTGTTTGATTCAACCAATAGTATGAAGTTAACTGTTGTCTCTCCTGCAGGCCTTTCCTGAGGCAGCAGAGATTGTATTTTGTATTTGCCAACATGCTGAGCTCAGTGTCTGCTTGGCTGGTCATCATCTTACTCATCCTGCTCAGCTTACTGCCAGAGATCTTGCTTGTGGTTCTCCGCAAGCCTCGTGGACCCCACGCTCGACAGGTACAGCTGAAGCACATGTACACACACATTTACACTCTTCTATACTCTCTTTCTCTTCTCTGTGCCTAGAACCTCTTATGGGCCCCAATTTATATTGTGGGGATAAGGTGTCCTGTTTCTTCAGTTCATCAACGAATAGCAGTACTTAGTCACCTTCAGCTGGATCAGTTGGGGACCACCTGGACCGCTAATTGACCATTACTTCTTGATCCACTCAAGAAAAAAGCGCCTGCAAAATAAATCCCCCATGATTTATTGCACAGACTCTTTTCTTATATCCGTTTTAACTGTTTAACCCTGTTGTTTCCTCAGGTCTTTTATGTTGCCTGTTGAAACCAAATGTTGTTGCATTTTGATTTAGAATTTTTGAATGATTTTTGAATGAATTTTAACAGCTTGATTCGATGGAGCAATGGTAGTTATTTAAATCAAAGCCCTTCACCATGTTTAGCTTACTGTAAAATTGGCTAGTCATGCATCTGGAGTAATTTATAGTTAAAGACAACTGTTAGCAGCCTTTGGATTTAAAAATAAGGTATATGACACAGGAGAATATCGGATCACACATTCTATGCAAATGTAATACAGTAAAGGTCTTTAACAGCTAACCTCCAAACACGCAGCAGTGATCCATCATTAAAGCTCTCTGCTATACATGAAGACAGAGACTTTGATTAATTACTGTACAACACTCTTAAATGTTGTTTTATCAGAATCACATTTTTTATACATCTACAATCTGTCAGAAATATTGAGATATTTTTTTTAGAAAGTATAGAGATTCAGAAATGAAAACTTGGACACTTTTTTTCCACGTCAAATTTGCACTCCTACAAATAATGGAACTGCTGAGATGAGGAAACAGAGTTAATACTTTAAGATGTTTTGGTTTGATTGCTTCTCAAAAGCTTTGCTTGATCCTCATAAAGTTTTTATGTAGGTTTTTCTCTGACTTGTCTTTTCAGTTTGTGCTCCATTAGACCTGTATGTACTCCAAGTAGCTGGATGTGTTGAAGGATTCAGCATTTGGATCAATCCCACCCATTATACATGATATTTAATTTGTATTTTTGTCAAAAGCGTGAAGTCGTCTTTTCTTTTGGACACAGGGCTACATTTGAAAACTACCCGACTGCTTTTTCTCAGGTTTTTTTTTTTAAAGAGTTTTGAGTCAAATGTAATAAAACGGTTTGCAGCCATGCTCTAGTGCATCAGGATCATACTGTACAGAAATATTTGTCAATGTGCTCTTAAATCTTTTTTAGGGGAGCCATGCAGCTCACAAATGTGTTTTTATATATGTTTATATCGAATACTTTTCTTTTGTCACTGAAATGACTGAATCAGCTAAATGATATGGATTATAAATCTTCTCTCATTATCCACATCTGTAGATTTAAACACGTTTTCCTTTTGAAGGGTATTTGGCTCTTTTTTGTTTTAGAACATCTCAAAAACTTGTTTTTGCTCATTTTTTACCTTTGCCAACTTTATTTTCCTAACTGCTGCTGCTGCATTTTGATGCACTCTTATCTTTTTCATGCCTCTTTATTTTTTGTCTTCTCCTCTCCTCTCTGGACTGTCCACCCTAAAGATGAAACATCGCCTTCCTTCCTCGGGGACTTCTACTATCTTCATGTTGTCACAGACCGTTAGCACTCACAGCTTCTCATGGAGTGACTGAGGTCTCTTTTTTTCTCTCTGTCAGCATTGGTACTTAAATCTCTACCCTCTTGAGGAATTTCTGTGTGCTTGGAAACTTGCTTGTTTCCTACCTGTTGTGTCCTTCCTCTCCCACTGTCAGATTCTTTCCTTATGCTACAAAATAACTCGGCCTGGTGTGCTATAGATTTTTGTTATAGTCCCACTTCGTTGGACAGAAAAAGTCAAATTGCAACCTCAACAATGCTATCTGTGGAAGGCTGCATTTTAAACCTTGACCCTATTGCTATTCTTTAGTCATATGTGTTAAATTGGGGGGAATGGCATGTGCCCAGCTTTGCCTGCAGTGTGGAGTAGGACAGTGTGTCCATGCTGAAAGCGTGCAGTCAGTCTTCCATCCTTGTCTGTCCAGTTGTAACAGTCTGTCTCCTCCAAGCTGCCTGTGCTGCTCCAATGCCTGCTGCCTCCGCATGTCCAGTCAGGTGACTGCAGCACATCAAAGCACCCAAACTTATCTGCATGAGGCTCAAGGCCACAACCTCATTCTGGATCCTCAGCGCAGTCCCTGCAAGCCCCTACATTGTGTCTCCTTGAGTGTTTTACTCATGCATTCAAATCAGAAAATATGTAAGGATAGCAGATATATTACAGGTTGACCATTTTATACAGTTTAGGGTCCTGAAAGGTGGTATTATTAGAAAAAGGTGTTTAGAAAGGTACTTGGACTGATTATCATTGTCCAATGTCCACCTGTCCACTTTTGGAATTTTTGTGAATGTATATGTTTGTATTTGTATGCCTGTGTATGATAGAAACCACCAGATGGAAAAGAGAAGTGTGTTTGTGTTTGTCAGCGTAGTGACATCACTGGTGTCTCTTGCCTCACCCCCTCTAGAAGAAGCTGGTTCAGTCGAGTGCGGGGGGCCTCCCGTCTCCTCAGTCTTCAGCCAGGCCCCTGCTCATGAGAACCTTTTCAGATGAGTCCAATTCTGTCATTTAAACAGGTACCAGCCACTTTCAGGCCATTCAAGCCAATCAAATGACACGCTCCCACCAGGAACCCCCCTCCAGCTGTTCTCGTCTCTAACTCTTCGAGTTTTAACAAGAAAATCAAAGGCATAAGGCCATATCCAAGGGGCACAGTGTGTACTTATGTGTTGTTTAAGCTTTTATAAGCTGGCTGAAGAGATGCATAATTTTCATGTTTTGTGTCAATGCTTTTGTTAAATTTGTCGATAGGTGCATTTATTTAACATGTGAATGCATCTCTAGGATCAAAGTTGCTGCACAGACACATGCTCCTTTCAGCCTCCCTTTGGATTCCAAGCTTAAATTACCTCCTGCATGTGCTTCTCAAGCCATTTTTAATAAGTTTTTACTTTCAGTCCATCTCATTTTCTAGGTGTGTCTAAGTGTGAGGTGTTGGGTTTTGTCTTCTTATCTTGGCACTGTAAAAAAATAGAGCTGGTCTGATTACTTTTCCACTTTCTGGCATTCTTGTACTGACAGTCATACTGTTTGCAACATTGTGGCTTGGTTGTTGTTGTTTCCAGTATGTACATCCAAGCCTGTGTTGGTCATGTCTACTTACTTTCGTGGCAAATGATGGATGCATTTTTAAGTGCTAGGCTTCAGCTCAGTGCATGTTGTGACATTTGCATAACCTCAACCTGAATGCTGCTTACATTACAGGGGGCAGACAATAAAATAACCAACATTAAATAAAATCCCTAGCACAAAATATTTAGGATATTTTTGGCATTTAAGTAATGGAAAACTGCTAGTACAGTGCCTTTCAAGCGCACACTAGCTGTGAAAAAAAAGGATATTTGCACTTCGTTGTGCATTTATACTGCATTTCTCAAATTCTGAAAGCAGTTTTTGTTTATCTTTCTTTTTTTTTTGTCTTCCCCCTGAAGGTTTGCTGTTGAGAATAGTCACACCTTGCCATCACTATTCACCAGGGTCACCAACTGCAATAGAGGTTGTTCACATTTGATGCCAACATGCGACCTGGTTGAACTGATCATAAGTGGACAGCATTAAATATGTTTGTCATCTGATATTACTGTGCTTCCCCATATTAGTCTTGGGTGCTTGTGATCATATCTCAGTTACTCACACTGTATACAAATAAACACATAACTTACCTCCCAGATGAGCAAGAAACAGGACTTCAGCAGGTCTTTCTGTAAAATCACAAAAACATTCAGTAACTGAACTATATCATTTAGACATTAACGCTTCTCAGATTTTCTTGCCCTGCATTTAATGAGAAATTATTTACAGGCTTTTCCTTGAGCTTAGTCATACAGTATAACAGATATGGTGTGAGAGAAGTTAAGGGATCAAATAAATGATTGGCAATGTTGCAGAATCGACATGCTTCTGACACGCACTGAAACTCTTAACTCCTGAAATTTAGACTGCTCACTGACAGACCCTGAACTAATTTTCTACAAAACAATTATACTGTTGGATTTGATTGAAGTAAACAGGATGATACAGTGAGCCCAGCAAGTGAAATCAAAACCAATTTAATAAATTCCAGGCAACAATTAAGGTTTTAGAGTAGGAGCAGGCAAGTTTGGTCCTTGAGTCACAGTCCTGCAGGTTTTAGATGTTTTTTCCTGGTCTAACATACCAGATTCAAATGGAATGGATCTAATAGCCTTTCAAATTCTGCTCAGTGACTCATTAATTTAAATCTGGTGTGTTCAAACGGGTTAACACCTAAAGCTTGTAGGATTGCATCTATCTAGGCATAAACTTCCCTACCCATGGTAAGAGTCTCCTGGTTTACATACAAACAAGCAAACAAAAAAAACAGTAGTCCTGTTTCCATTGTTTTTGTTGAAGTTCATTAAAAGGCAACTGCCATGATTGACGGGACAGATCTGGAGCTTTGTAGGTGGTCTCAGAATGTGTGTCCAGAAAATGTCTCCAACGACCCCTGAATGTGGCCAAAGTAATCTGACCTGGATTTGTTCTTTAGTACATTCACTTTTCTACTTGGCCTGACCACCTTTTGATCGGGTCTTCCAGAACGCATGTCAGCAGCAGGTCTGAACAGGCCCTCAGCACCAGACTTTTTGCAACAGCTTTCACGTTTTAACCTGAATTTTTATTTTCCCTGTAGCTGTCAGAAGGTGGCTCCCTACAAACATCCAGGTAAACCTTAGACAATCCTACCTTTAATTCTACCCACAGAGCTTCAACCGATTATTTGGCTTGGTTCAAATCAGGATCAGTCCCATTACTAACGCTTTTCAAATGATGGTGAAAGGGAAACTAATTGTTATTGTTGTTGTTATTGTCTTCTGTGTGTAATGCTGTTTGGCCAATCACTGCTTATCCTCTGATAATTTGGGATGATTTCAGGACATCTTGTCCTCCTTACCAGCACTAGCTCTCGATGAAAGCATAAATTAAAGTCTGTTCACATGTGCTGTTTTCAGATTGCAGCTGTCACACCATTATCCTACAAGCACCTGAAGGAGCGCCACTAAAAGGCTGCTGAGACTCAACAGCAGCATCAGCTGCTTTTGGGGTTCCAGCCACAACCATCTGAAAAGAGGTGAAGCAGATGAGGAAAACAACCTGAGAAAAAAAAAAATGATGTCCTGACTTGGGGTGGGGATTTAGAAGTCATTTGACTTTTTCGTATCCGTCCTTGTCTGCCCAATCCACCCACCCTATGCATGCCTGCAGAGCAGTGCCCTGCATATTTTTAGAAAAAAAGTATTTACTCAATTGACAGGCATGATTTCTTTTCTTTCTTTATTCCTTCCCCTTTTTACTTTTTTAAAATGAGCTTACAGATAAATACATACATGGCTGCTGTGTCAGTAGCTATTTACAACTATTTTAACGGTTGTTATATCCACCCCAAGAATGGTGCATTTGCATGAAGAAGGCTCAAAAGCAGACTTCACTCCACTGATGTTCAGCCACTGTATTCTGCAAACCTTTTTTTTTTTTTTTTAAATTGATTTTTTTTTTTCACCAACTGTACTTTAAGAGGTTATTTTACTTTACGTTTGTGTGATTTTCTTTAAAATATGGTGTTTTAGAGAATATGCTCATCTACAGATCCAAATCGTTCAAGATGAAGAGTTACTGAATGTGATTTCAGTCCATCTTATATCAGCACGCAGACTGTTAAAACAGTTTTTCGGGTTTACAGATGTTTATGTGGTTCTGATTATATTGTTTAATCTTGTTGAATATTAAGGTGTAAGAGTGATTAATGGAGGCCATATTACCACTCAGTCCAAAAAAGTGTGTCTGTGTGTGTTTGTGTACGGTTGAGTGATAGATTCAAAATTTTAATCTATCACTATAAGCATATTCCAGCACTGAAGCATTGCTTGGAGCAGGACGTAAAACTTCCAGCCCCAGAGATCGTTTAAGAGAGTCCAATATAAGAAAATTAATATATGTGCTGTACTGTATATAGCTTAGAGATGTATTTTAGCATCTGCTCAAAGCCAAAAAAGATGAGTGCAGTGTGATCAGATTGCGTCCACTTAATTGTGACCTGAAAGCGACTAGCCTGTGTGTGTATGTATGTGTGCACTTAAATGTACTGGGTAAGAAAAGCCACAAATGCCTGTGTGTAATGAAGATCAGATTTACTTGAACTTTGTTGATGTAGTTCAGTTAGACATTTTCTGCACTAGTAAGGAAACTGGCGTCTTCATTATGACTATTATCACTAAGGCACATTAATATAAGTCTGTACACACATGCACATATTGGATAGATGAGAAGATATCACACAACCAGTAACCCACACACGTATGCATATATGCACACATGCACTAAAGCCTAAATGAGGTATTTATATTCCTTATATAGTTTCCATATTCTGTCTCATAAACTGAAGTTGGAATTGAAGATAAAACCAACTTCAGATGTGCAGTCAGCTTAGCTGAAGCCACTGTGAGACTCTACTCGGTTTTGGGTCACATGTGCTGAAAAACAGGTTGACAGCATGGACTGTTTGGCCCTTTGTTTCTTCTTTAACTTATCTGTTGTGCTTCATACATTCCATTTAAACATAACATGATTTCTGACACTTTTAAAATAATCTTATGTGTTTTCCTTGTTTTCCCCCACAAGCATATATTATCTACTAGGCATATTTATTAAGTGTAATTTTACTCACAAATGTTATATTTTTATTACATGAATATTTTTTATTGTGCAGAATGTTCAGCTTTGTGTTGGTTAATTTGCCCTTTTGTGCTCCAGTTCTGATGTGAGCCCAATCAAATCCCATTTGACAGTCTTTGTTGTGTTTATAAAGACAGGCAGCCCCTTTCCAATAAACTCCCAACTCTGCTGAATCAACCTCAGATATGATTTTAGGTAGTTTTATTGTTTTTTTTTCTTTGGCAGGTGACTGATATTAGCCTCCAGCTGTTGTACATTCCAACAGTGTGGAGATTTTATGGTTCAATATTTTTCACTGATCTTTGCTAAATTCCATCATTGTATGTTTAAGCCTGACTTTAGCCTGCTATAGCTGATATACTAGATGGGTCAAATGGAAAACATTTTGTCATAATTCCATGATTGAGATGCAAAAAGAATGATGAGTTAACCTCAACAGAAAGTTATGCCTTTCTGCATAATTTCCATTAAGCTTTTACTTTGGAGAAAGGGGGAGTGTATTTTTTCTACTGTTTGTCTTATTTTCAGATGACACCATGTCAGAGATGCTGTTTGTGAAGAGGGGCTGTCTGCTTTGTTAAATAAAAAGTTTTAAGTGACATTGTAAATGCTATTTTCAGAGCTTGTAATATGTTTGAATCTGATATTTTGCCTGTCTCAATGAAACGTTAAAATGAATGGATTGTATTTTTAATGCAACTTTTTTCCAGCCAATTTTATAAGAAAATGAAAATGGAGAGAAAAAAAAATTACAGCAAGAGGCTCTGTGGACCTACCTGTGCAAACACCTTCAAGCACCTCAGGCAGGGACACTTTGTTGCCTCCAGTCTTTTGAGTCTCCAGCTTCAACACTCCAAACCTCCAAGCTGAATGTACCTCTTTGAAACAAGTGTATTCAAAACCTGAAGATTTTCTGTAATAAAGCAGAATGTTTTGAAGATACACAAATTGCTTTGTGATTTGTTGGACTAGCATTTGTGTCAACAGCTTCTGTCTGATGTAAAGATCTGACTGTGTGGGCGGCTGTGTGTGTGTGTGTGTGTGTGTGTGTGTGTGTGTGCATGCATGCAACCACTCTAAGCAGATGCTGTGTAGTAATGAGATGGCTGAGAGGCTAAGCTGGATCAGCTGAGTGGCTGTGTATCAGGATGTAGTATCGCTGCTCGCACTGGGCCATGTGTGGCCTTAAATCAAGAAAATTTCAAACATTGGGAGCCGCAACATGGAGAAGATATATAGACGCGTATATATGCCCGTTCCCCCCATTCTAGTCTGTAGTGTTATTGAGTGCAGATCCATTCAAAGGAGTTGTGGGCTGAGCAGTGGGAACTTCAGCTGAGAAGGGCTCTGTGTGACAATATGTACACAATGACACTCTTTCATATTTGTTCTGGAGTTTGAATGTGATGTGTATTAAGGGGTGAGCCACACATAGGCCAAACTTGTTGGCAGAGGGAGTGGTAGATTTTTTTCCCCCATAACAATAGATCCATTATCTGTCTGCATTTATATTAAAGAAGCAGAGTGAAGATGACAGCCAGACAACCCAACAGTCTAGCCTACATACAGAGAGCATGAGGAAAAAAAAGCCGAAGAAGCATGAAGAAGTGTGATGTGAGGGGAAAAGTAGGGAGGGAGTTGGCAGTGTGTCAGCAGCAGACTCTTGAGCTCTGCACTGTGCAGAGCTGACGCACTAAAGCTCAGAGAGGGGAGGGGAAAGCGACACAGACAGCAGTGGCCAGATGGAGCTGTGTTTGTTTTGAAGTAGCTGACTGCTGCTGAGAGCAGGGCAGGCTGTCGGAACTGGTGTCTATTAAGAGGAGGGGTCAGGCAACAACCGGTAAACAAACTACTGCTTTCTGTCTGAAGACGGGTTTTCTGCTTTACTGAAGCTGTGCAGCTCTGTGAGGAGGCACTCTATGCAGCTCAAGGTCAGGAGAAGCCAGCAACAACCTCAGGGAAGTGTCCCTTTGGGAACTTTAAACCTGCAGAGGCACGTGGGTGTAAGTTTCCGTGTTGTAGGCCTATGTAAACTTACACTATGGAGAACTGCATGACTCTGAAGAAGATGTGAGGACTGGACTACAGTAACTAGTCCCCACAATTGTGAGTTCTCCCAGCCTGATCTTGAGTCAGACGGAGGGAATGGGCCCAGCCTCACTGCAGGAGGAGAGGGAGCCAGGCAAAGAGTCCAAGGAGGAGATGGAGAGCTACCACTGCCTCCTGCAGGCTGGCTCCCAGCTGGAAAACATTCTGCAGCGTAAGTAACATGATGCTGACAGACCTCTTTTAGCTTAGATCAGTATCGGGCTTTTCAACACTGTTCTTTATCTACTGTCTTTTACTGTATTTCATAATGCTTTTTTTCCCCTTCCTTGAAATTCATTGTAGCAGAGTTTAGTTTGATTTACAGTGAGTATCTGTAACTTCTGAGAACCATTCCAGGAAGTAACTGGAAAACTGCACCTGGGGTTAGTCAGTATTATTGATGTGCCATTTTCTGCAGCTTTGCTCCAGCAGTGAGCTATTGCGGGGATTATGTCAGCTATTTTAAGCCATCACAGATGGATAGATTTTTAGTCATAGGAATGATTTGTAGCCTCAGCCTGCATACATTATGATTGGTAGATCTCTAGGACAAAGATAAGCGTAAAAACTGTACTATTACTGTCCAATAAACTAAAATTAAGGGAGGAGATTAAATGGCATTGATGATAGACACGGTGAAATGCAATGTTAAACAGTTTAGCTATATGGCTAATGAACTGCAACATAATGCAGATACATTTAGAGCAGAGAAAGAAAATGCTTATATTACTATAAAGCATTTGTCAGTAATGCTTTTGAAGGCCTCTTTTGTATATAATTTAAAACTGGTAAACGGAGGCAAGGGGACAGAAATAGCACTGGATGTGACTGATGTCACCAGAGCACCATCCTCCCGAGGAGAATGTGATTACTGTAGGATCTTGGCACCCTTAAGTTATTATGTCATTAATGGGCCTTTGCCTCTTTACAGCGTCAGTTCACTGTGCCTGATTTGAAGTAGACGGGCAACAGACAGCAGGAAAAAGCTAGTCTTGGTTTGAAATGTTGAACTTTGCACTCTAGATTTATCCTAATCTACTTACAAATGGTGCTGTTGTAAACATACGTAAGAAAAACTGTTCTATCAGTAACCAGACTTTTACGTAGGTGGCAGATTAGCATTTTCAGAAATTGTTTTTCCTGCTTCAAGTCACCTTCCATAAGTGTTTTAACCTTCTTCATTTAGAAAACATCAGTAGCCTACATAAATCTGTCTCATGCAACATGACAACAGTTTACTCAATTGCCGGAATACACCCAGAATGAGAATGTACACTCATGATAACAGTTTAACTTGAGCCATCTGAATAGCCACTAACTCCCTTTTATGTTTCAACTTCAGCTGACACCAGAGCTGCTGTAAGTGTTTCAATACAGATTCTTAACTACCACCTAAACTTACAAACACAATTAAGCTTTACTGATAATTCTACTTGCGTGTCATGTTTGCATTTTTCAGCATTAAGAAAATAAAAAAAATGGGATCAAAAAATATCTCTGGAAGATGCAGGAAAAATTATAAATAACACTTACTAAACCAACAGCCCGCAGCTCAGGACAAACAATACAGAGAAAGTATGAAAGAATTAAAATAATTCTCTTCCAAAAAACGGTATTTTTTGCTCTGATTTGAGGTGAAAGAACGAAGGGAGTAAATTGCTGTGGAGTAAATTTGTTGTTCCTCCAGTAGGAGTAAAAATAGAGTGAGAGTCAATTGAAATTGTCTCTATATAGAGTAAATTCTATTCTATAAATTCTAAATTTAAGAGAAATTACTCCAAACAAACTTAACTCTTTTTAGAGACGGACCAAATGTTATCCAAAATAGAGTAAAAATGTCCTCAAATTGAGTAAATTATACTCTTGTAATTTTACTGTGTATGTTCTTGGATCCATGGCTGATGCAATATAACAAGGTAAATATCAGTCTAAGATGATCTGAAAATAAATAAGGTTACAGTGTCACAAATCCTTGCAAAATACCCCAAGATATTTGGTACAGGCCCCAGGTCCTTGGAAGTGAAATGAAAAAACATCAGATTGCATTTCCAAAGCCCTGTGATGCTATTGTGCAGGGTTCACCGTTTAGGCTTTTCTGGTGAAAAACCAATCTACCTTTCATGTATCCCAGCGGGTAGAAAACCTCATTTTCTTCCACCGTTTTCCACCAGAATCCTGCCACCCACCAGTCTAATCCTCTAAGCATTTAAAGCTTCATTTAGCAAAAACCTCATGCCCTAAAAGCAGAGTGAAGCCTGCCTGCGTTTTTATAACCATGCTTGCATGTGTAAGAGGGGATTTTTGCCTTCCAAGGGATTACATATCTGTTTTTTGGATATCTATGATATGGTGTCTTCACGGGTATGTGCACTATACATTCAAAGCTAACATGGCGTATGATTAAAAGATATTTGCTATGTGAACAAGGCATGGTACTGTTATATCACTTTAGTTGTTCGGAAACTTAGTTGCCCACTGGTAGACTAATTACTGCAGTTTTTCTTACTTGTGTTGATATTAAGAAAAAAAAGACATGTTCATACACCCTCAATATGATAGCAATCACCTCCTCTTATTCCTATCAAATGGTTTTTCCTTAACATCCCCATTTTCTCAGTATGTACAGATTTATTCTTACACATTTACCTACAATAATCATTGTCAAAATGGTAAATAAGCTGTACATTATAAAATCGGTGTAGATAGGTATCACTGTTTGGACAACAGAGATAAGCTTTCTGCTGTCAGACCAACCCCCTCAGTCTGCTTACAAAGCTGAGTCAAATCTGTTTCCATCCACAATGGCAAACATTTCTCTTTCTATGTCTGTCAGAAGAGAAAGTAAACAGAGTTTATTTGACTTTTATCTGTGTACACTGTCCTACCGTTCACTGGCAGAGGTCATGATGCATGTCCAAACATTTCTTGAAAAAAAACAGGCTCTAAAAAGCTCACTGACGCTTGTGTTTAGGAATATTTTTGTGGATTATCTTTGATAATTTCTGTTGTGTTAAATAGTGCTTAATAGTGTTATCTGCTTCTCCTTGAGTTGTCAGGCTTGAGGCACAATTGACAGACAGAAGCTTGTGAAACATGCTAAGTTTTGCATTTGTGGAGCTCATGTTGGATTACATGCCTGTAAACTGCATTTACCCCTGGGGGAACGGTCTTTAACACTGCACCAAGTCCATAACTTCAAGCTGTGTCCCGACTCCCTGAATGCTTCCTGTAGCCAGGTATTAATGATTATATAGTTATTCAGCTGTGACAGTAACTTTATCCTGGATCTAAGTGTAGACGGTCCAGCCATTGGTGCTGCTGTGGCCTGGTTTGGCTCAGCTCCTCTCTGTTACAGTCACACATGAAATATTTAGCAGGTACCAGTTCAGCTCATTACCTTCTGCCTGACACACACTATTAATGCAGTTGGTTCATGGAAAATAACACCTCTGTTATCCTTCCTCTTTGTTTTGTCTTCTACATCTTTTATTCTGACTGTTATTTCTGTCTCCCTGCTCAAATTAATTCTTAAAGTCTCTCCTCATGGATGGTGAAACCAATAGAAATAGAGATAGAGGTCTGTGAATGGTTGACTGTTAAAAGTCGAGTATAGTCCAAAAAAATTATCCCTGACAACTGGGGCTGCAGAAACCTAAGTAACTTTAAAGTGAAGCCAAAAATGTTAAACCTATAACCTATTATTCTGATCTGTTTTAATTATGTAGGCAATCTATCTATCTTTATGAAATAATACAGTATATTGTATTGTAGAGTAAATGTGTTAATTGTATCAATTGTATCAATCATGCGTTTGCCCAAGAACCTGAAGGTTGGTGGTTCGAACCCTGGTTCCTCCTGTGTCTACCAAAGTGTCCTTGGGTAAGACACTGAACCCCATGTTGCTCCCGGTTGGGTCAGGCCAGCGCCGGTGCATGGCAGCTACTGACAACCAATGGGTGAATGTCTGCTGTGTAAAGTGCTTTGGGGCTGTAGATGTATGACTGGAAAGTACTATAGTGCAAGCCATTTACCATTTAAATGTTTCCACTTGCCATCAGTTTGCCACCGGGGGGTCGAACTGTGGTCTTTCTGTGTGGGGTTCGCATGTTCTTCTTGTGGATGTGTGAGTTCTCTCTGGGTACTCTGGTTTCCTCCCACTGTCCAAAGACATGCATGCAGGTTAATTGGTCACTCTAAAGCTGTCTTGAGTGTGAATTGTTGTTTGTTTCTCTGTGTTGGTCCTATGATGGACTGGCAACCTGACCATAAGTGCCCTGTCCCTCCAAGCAACCCTGCACTGGACTAAGCTTGTAAAGAAAATTGATGTTCTTTTTATTTGGGGTGTAGGCTGCATGGTAGTGTTGTGGTTAGCACTATTGCTTCCTATTAAGGTCTCTGTTTTTTTTGTTTTATTTTTCATTTCAGGTCTTTGCGTGTGGAGTCTGCATGCCAGATGCTTTATAGGCTAATGTTTTATTTGTCTTTTGATGGTTACATTCTTAAACATTTAGGTGATGTTGAGGTTTCAGTAGACTTTTTCAGATAACATTCAATGGAACTAAGCCTATCCTCTCGATGGATTTGTCTCTACAAGTGACTTCTGCACATTAAACATTCTATATATAAGTTTTTATACAATATAAATGTGTTTAACAGTAGGGGATTTAACAATGTGGTGATGAGTGCTGTCACATCGCAACTAGAAGTTTTTTACTTAAAATCTTCACCATGTTCCTGTATGGGTTTTTGCCGGGTTACTCCCAATGTCCAAAAACATAAATATTACAGTAGATTAGTGGTTGATTTCAAATTGACTTTCAGTGTGAGTGGTGGTTTGTCTCTTTGTGTCAGCCCCCTGATGGACTGGTGACCTGTACAAGGTGTACAGTGCCTCTTGCATAGTAGCTGCTGGAACAAACTCCAGCTCCCTGTGACCCTGCATTGGAAAAAGCTGATATATAAAATGGATTGATAACCATCAGTGTGAGTGTGAGCATTCACAGTTGTTTTTTTAATGATGGTCTTGTGATGGGCCCAGTACCCTCGAAAGATGACTGCAAATCAAAGTGCAGAAACAGACCCATTAAGGTACATTTTGATGCATTTTTAACCAAATCTAAAAAAGAAAAATGCACCATGTGCCCACAGAACACAGGAAAAACATGCATATACAGAAGACACATACAAACAGACAGACCACAGCTGAGATTCAGTGATTTAGTCTCAGAATAATTTGTTGCAAACAGACAGAAGACACCGTACCACCATATCTAAAACGAGTCCAGCGTATCTTTCACCTGAATTTTGAGGTATTTAGAGAAAAAAATTGCAAAACTTTTGTTGTATCGTTCAAATAAAACTAATGTCCACAACATTTATCCGAAGGACTATTTCTGTAGCTTAGCGTGTCATTTCCTGAGAAATGTAAAATTTTGCTTTTAGATAAAACCTTTATTTCATTTTAGTGTTCCAAAGGATGTGCACATTCGTTGGGACCATTCTTGTGCCTTGATTTCTTTTTCTAAAAAAAGGAATTTGAGCAAATACTGCCTAGTGATCTGCTACAATAACTGCTGAATAGTTGAATGAGTACGTCCATACTGTGTAGTACTCTACTGTTAGTAATTTTTGTGTAAAGGCTAAAAGGCTGAGGCTGTTCCTCTGCTGAAACTTCACATCCCTTGTGACATCCTATTTAATCAGGTGTGTCAGCCTAGTCAACTCACAAAATGCCAAAGTTTCTCAACGACAACAAACAGAAGTGGGAAGCACCAGAACTTGAATAAGTGTTGCAAATACCTGTGATTATAGGACATTGTATAATATGAAACATTTAAAACACTAAAAAAAAACTTTGATCTTTGCCATTGAAAAGCATCGTGAATAAATGCAGTGTGCAATTGTAAAGCTAAGAGAAACAAACAAAACCAAACGGGACATTAAGAAAGCTGCCGCCAAATCTCGCATTGAGTTAAGATCTTCATTAAAGCATAGTTAGCAATTCTGAAAGACATGTAACAACACAAAATATCCTAGTTCAAACATCTATCTTCCTAAATGAACCACTGAATTGAAATGTTTGGTCTATATTTTTTGCCTTCTGCTTTTTTAATTTTGAAAATTGCATAATCTTTCAGAGGTGACTGTCCCTGTGAGCATGAAGGAGGTTGGAGGCTATATAGAGAAACAGGTGGCATATCTATCAGGTAAGTCATCCTTTAACTTTACCAGTCAATTTCTTCTGATATTTAGAACTATTGTAATCGAAAGTGATCCTAATATCTTTGAACTAATTGATTGATTGTTATTATTTTTATAGGGGGTCGTGGGGAAGACTCAAGTGTCATCATCACCCTCCCAGAGTGCTCAGCCTTCCATGACATTCCAGAGGAAGCTTTAGCCAAAGTTTTTACATACCTCACTCTCATCCCTCGGTGTGTCCTCCCTCTTATATTCCTGCTAGAGTCTCTCTGTTTCTGCACTGCACCAAAAGCTCGTATTCTGAGCACAGCTAGTCAGGGTCAAACGTCCTACTGATGTCCTCTATGCCATAACCTCATTCTCCCTCCAGATCATTTGATCAGTTTGACAGTCAATTCCTTAAATCATATCAAGATGGCATTGAATCATTTTGAGGAATCATTTTAGAATTGTTCATGGTTTCTTATATGTTGTGTTCTATTATGAAATCCCTAAAGCACTAAATCCACAATTGTTGTACAGTATATGAATGTATAAACCCATTCCTTTATTTGTTTCCTCTCAGAACACGGCAACCAGGAGTCAAATTCATCATCATTTTAGACCGAAGACTGGATACGTGGGCATCTATTAAAACCGCACTTGCAAGGATTGCTGTAAGTTGCGTTCATTTTTCTTTCTTTAAAAAAAAAAAAAAAGCTATTGTATTCCCAACCAGTACCACTGAATGGTTTAGACATCATGTCTGAGACAGCTGGCTTTTCATGATGTCTCATGTGATTATTGCATTGTCAAAGACTTGCTATCCATGGTACTGAAAACCTGATTTTTTCTCAGATAGCAGCATTAAATTCAGATTGATATTTTGTCTTGATAATCCAGACTTCAAAATGGTTCATAGCTGTAAAGAAGATCCTACATAATGTGTACTGGACGTCCCGGTGCACACTGCTACAACTGCATGAGTAAGCAAAAACTGTGTGATGACGCGGGATGCAAGGGAGAGATGAGGAAAGGATGAGGAGGAAGGGTGGGTGGGAGGAAGGGGAAACGTTGCAGTGAGGGCTGCCTGCCACCCTCCATCTGAGAGGCAGCAGGCGGCAGCAGCGCTGCGGCTGTTGTCAGGCGGTCGGAGGCAGCCGCATCTCACTCAGCTTGGCACCGACTTCCAGTGGCTGGGGGGAAACTTATGTTAAAGCGAGATGGCTTCTGACACCATGACCGATTGCTTTTATCGCCGAGGGATACCGAAGATCCGCAGGAGCCCGGTAACTAGCTCTTTGCGTTAGATTAATCGCGTGAAGAGTTTGTAGTGAAGTTTTTGGGTGGGCAGGGTGAATGCGGCAGGGGCACCGGCTGAGTGTAGCACTGCGGTGCAGAGCGCGCTTTTTGCTTAGTCATGCGATTGGCTGGGTGCGAGTCCCTGGACGAAACCCGCACTGAAGACTTTTCCGATTGATGTTTATTATGAAGCAGGAAGGTCAAGTTGCGTCACATGCAGCAGATACTTCTATTAAACAAGCTGCAGAGTTTGCTTTTGCGTTCCTTAAATATGCATGATGTAATGTTCAACTTGAAGATGGTTCCAGATAGAATATATTAATTTTGTTTATTTACTCTATGAAGTACTCTTCTGTATGTCATAGCAATTATTCACTGCTCCCATCCCACCTTTCATCAAGCTTTATATGCTGCTGTTATGCAGCTGTTGTACCATGATGCAAATGCTGCGCAGGAAAGCTCACAAAGTCATGCAATGACCTGAAATACCTAGAGATGAATTGCATCATATGATGTGTGTAAATAGTGGTGCAACTGATACTTTAATCCATCAGGCTGACAGTAGTCTTATCTCCAGAGTGACAGACCAGAAGTCTCTCCTGCCAGATCTTGAGGATAAAAGCTTGTTAATNCTCTTCCTGAGCCAGTATTCACAGAGTTGCTCACATCGCAATAAAGGACAGACATTGTTTTGAATCTGTTTCTCCTTTAAACAGATCCTCAGTGTAACTCTGACTATCTTCCCCTGAATCCAGGCTTCGTTTCCTGGGAACCTCCACCTGGTTTTGGTGCTCCGACCCACCAGCTTCTTCCACCGTACTGTCACAGATATCGGTTTCCGCTTCAGCCAAGACGACTTCATGCTTAAGATGCCAGTAAGGCAGCTCCTCCTCAGTTACCAAATATGTCTCACATCATGACAAGGTACAACTCATTCTTATTAAAAACCGGAGCTCCATGAATCAAATATTGTTTGGTAAACTAGACAGAGAACACACACGGGTTTCAGTTTGAGCTTTTGTATCATAACAATCATTATAAAACAACAAACTATTCTGATAGGTTTTATTAATTTCTGGTAGTGTAAGTTAATGTTTGACTGCCAGACACACTTTTCTGAAGCTTATCTGCTTGGATAATAGTTCCACTGACAATTCATTCTGCTGTCTACAGATGTTAGATTTACTTTATCTTCCGCTGATTGTACATCCGTTAGTCCTCATCGCTATTATAGGAGAAACAGTTGAATTTTTCTGTGAGGTTACAGGTTTTGTCTGCATATTTAGGTGGTGATGCTGAGCTCTGTCACAGACCTGCTTCGCTACATTGATGAGAACCAGCTGACGTCAGAGTTTGGAGGCACTTTGGATTACTGTCACAGTGACTGGATTGTTTTACGAACGGTAAACGGATTAAAACTGGGGGTCAAAAGTGTTTGTACCATTTTCAGACAGCTGCAGCTTATTATCAGCATTCATTTTCACCGCAGGCTATCGAAAGTTTTGCTGTAACGGTCAAAGACATAGCTCAGATGCTACAGGGCTTTGGTACTGAGCTGGCGGAGACGGAGCTGCCCGATGAGGGGAAAGCCATCGAACATCTTCTTGAGACTCACACTGAAAAGTACAGAAAACTCAAGGTGATCTATTATGCAAGCCCCATTTATTACTGTTACCACATTGGTATGAATCTGATATTCATAATGAAAATTTCTGTTTGAAAGGATGCAATCAGGTCAGTTTCAAAGGAGGGTCGCCATCTTCTTTCCAGCCTGGAGACCACCGTGAAGGAAGATGATTCCCAGTGGGATGTTAAGCTGGACTGGGAGACAGTACAGAGGTACGACAGCGACTGCCCTCAAATTTCACACCTCTGAAACTCAACTGAGGATATTACAGAGAAAATAGGTGAGATATCTGACTAAGCTCCTTCAATTCTTTTAGGCTTCTTGCCCAGCTCAGAGACATGGAGTCAGCCTTTGATGGCTTCTTTGAGAAGCATCATCTCAAACTCCATCAGTACCTTCAGTTGCTCAGATATGAGCAAAGTTTTCAGGAGGTAAGGATTTCATATACAGTCATGGAAAAAATTATTAGACCACCCTTGTTTTCTTCCATTTATTTCATTCTAATGCCTGTTACCACTAAAGGTATATTACCTGAAGAAAACAATGAACGCGACAAAAATGCAAAGATTACATAATACTTTATGTCCTATTTGACATGTTTAAGCTGAATTGTATCACCAGGCTATATAAGAGGCCATTTCATGTCATAAGCAGCACTGCACAGCAAAGGCCTGGAGTGGTGTCCTGCTTACATTCAAGCTGTAGCACAACTCAGAAGTTGTCAGCTCTCACATAATGCCTAAAACAACAGAATTGTATGAAGCCACAAAGGCAACCATCTTGGCACTGCTGGAAAGTGTAATGTGTGAGAGACAGGTAGCCAAAAAACTAAATATCTCCAAGACAGCCGTTCATTTCACCAAAAAAACCAACTAGCCGAACATGGTACTACCAACTTTCTAGCTGGTCGAGGCAGGAAACGTCTTTCTACCCCATGAGATGACCGTGCACTCATCCGTTACTTTGTCAGGA
>JAPMNP010677294.1:0-10841 GCA_029874935.1 Atherina boyeri | reverse complement strand
TTCATGCACCAGCCATGTTTTTACTGGTAGGCAAGGAAGGTGAAGTGTCTTGCCCAGGGACACAACGACAGATTAAATTTGCCGGGAGCGGGGATCTTCTGTTTGTCAGTCTCACCTGATCTTCCCGCTCAAATCCAGGCGCCCTCCCATACCCTCCTTCTCCTGCCCAAGGAGACGCAGGCTCCGCCCGCGCGCTGATGTCCTCACACAGAGACAAAACTCTACCCAGCAAGCCCTGCTCTGCTACACGGGAGGCCGCAGAGGGGGAGAAGGGGTCTGATACAGAACAAGGCCCCGGCCCCAAGCAGTGAGCGCCGGGGCTGGGAGAAGCCTCCTGGTTGGGTAGAGGGTCAGGAGGTCTCGAGGGCGGAGGGGAGCTGGGTTTGGGGAATGATGGTTCCTCAGGAACAAAGGGCTCTGGAGGAGATTTTAAAAGTAACATTAGTAATGAAAAAAAAATTTAAACTGAATATATTTTTTTCCATATTAAGAAAAAACTAATGAAAGATGGAAATTTCCATCTGGGACATATAAAGTATTTTTCTTTTCATTTGAAATAAAAAGGTTGAAGGTTGAAACATAAACAAAATCACTGAATTTTTCACGGAAACTCACTTTCAACGTGAGCAAAGGCACAGAAGGGTCCTCTGGGACAGCTGCCGCACTGCTGCATGTCGTTACATTTGGTGGATTTGTAAATCTGTCACCGAAGAAAAACACTTTCTCAGTCATCTGCAGTGATTTCAGAACATGATTCAACAACACTAACTAGTGATCGACCGATATGTTTTTCAAGGGCCGATACTGATTATTAGTAATCATGGGGGCCGATAACCGATATTTAGAACCAATATTCATTTACAGTAAGAAAAATCGATTCTGAGCAGAAATTTTTAAATACGCAGACTCCAACAATTATCTGTGTTTAGATATCTTTGTTTAATAATCACAAGGAGCTAAGCAGCAACATATCATCAGTTAACTAAAATGTCTAATAAAGAAAGTTGGAACCTGACTTTTATCAAGTAAATAAAAAACTTAAATAAACTGAAATGCTGCTTTATCTTCACTTTCAAGTTCTTAAAACAATAAGAAAAATTTAGGAATAGATAGATTAATATGGATTTTTTAGGGCCGATGCAGATAATTTCCATCACCCTTAGCCGATGACCAGTTATGGACAGCCGATTTTCTTGAGCCGATATTTGGGGCCAATACTGCTTTTGCTCCCTCAATATACATAATAAAATGGACACGATGATATCAGATACATTATTTCTTTATCTGGATTGTTCAACAATTATCAAAATCAAAGAAATCCATATTTTTCATTTGAAAATATAAATTAAACTTGTTAAATTTCAAGTTTGAGAAACCATATGTCTCCGAAGTAATTAAAGAACAGTTCAGATTTAACTTCATTCAGGCCATAAACTTCCTGTTCACAGATGACCAAATCATAATCGATAATTAAAGGCAGAATCATTAAATGACTGAAATATAGAGGAAAACATGTTGGTGTCGGTATTAGTGATACTTGCCCTGGATTTACTTGCTACTGGGTTAATATCTACTGGTATCGGCCGATACAAATAAAAACACAAACAACAGCCCGATATATCGGTCGACCCTTAACACTAATGTGACGTAAACAGACCTCTGGGTGGAACTGCTGCTCTGTTCTCGTGTGACAGTACTGACACCCCTCTGCTCCCTCACATTTACTGGGATCCCCCCATTCTTCACTCTGTTTCACTGCTGGACACGGCAACGCTCTGTAGCGGCAAGAGCAAACAGGGGTTAACAGAAATCCACAGAAAACAGCACTGATTTAATTGGGCATGATATAATGGGGCACCTGTATTTGTGCTTGTGAGGGCTGCGCCTTCTGTCTTTGCTGTTGTGGTAATAAGGACAGGCGTAACCTTGACGGCACAGCCGGGGAGGTTTCTTACAGAGCTCTGTCTTGTAGTGGGATAACACATAGTTGTTATCTGCAGAGAAAGCAGAGGCAGATCATGACGACAGGTTGGAAGACATCCCATGAAAATATGCAGCTGTAAAATGATTGAAAAGCATCTTAACAATTAGGAAATGGCTTAAGAAAGATATACCAAACATAGATGAATGGATTGACCTTATTTACAGTATTTACCAAATGGAGAGAATTACATTTAATTTAAGAAACCAAAGTGAAATCTTCCAGGAAAGATGGTCAAGGTGGCTGGTATACTTGGCAAATAATAGACCTGACTTTGTTTAGCAGTTCTATGCTTGTTAGATCACCCTGGAAGGTATTGTCAGTGGCAGGGTTTTGGGGAAATATGTTTGAAATATTTCATGTCCCACTATGGGAGCTTTAGATGTAAATATGAGTATAGCTGCATGCACATGTCGGTTGGCAGTGCAACTGGAACACTAAATATAGGCTATGTATCTGTGTATATAGAGATATATGTATATGTATTTTTTCTTCTCTCTCTACCTGCTTCTGTGTTATGTCAGTTCTTGCATAAAAGTGAAAAAAATAAAATTACAAAAAAAAAAAAAAGCATCTTAACAACAAGAAAGAAGCTTGTTTTTGTTTTTTTAGATGATATTACTGACGTCTTAGTGTTAACAAGGTAATACACGGAGAACTGGTGTTGCACTTGCCAATCAGATTCATGCTTACATACATTTATCGTAGATTACACTGTGTTGAGACAAACCACTGTCATGTTTTTAACAACTGAGCAGCTCTTTAGCATGTGATCCAAACTCTTACATCATTAGCCAAAGAGAAATGTCCAGTCTGAAGGACTTAAAGCTCTGCAGCATACCTTGCCAGCGTGGTTCCTCACTCAGGATCTTCTCTATTAAGGCTGTGCTTGCTGCCTGTCCTGACTGCCCGTCTCCCCCGCCTCCTTCAGGGGCCCCCGAGCCGCCCTGGGACTCCATCACCTGCACCTCTCTGTATAAAACACAAAAACATTATCGACAACACGGAAGGCAAAAATTATTTTCTTTGCGTGTTTAAGCTGAGTTTGACTTTGTGCACCTAATATCATAAACGGGGCTACGCAGGTCATGTGATCCGTGGGCAAAGGCACAGTGGGAGCCATTCTTGCTGCAGTGGCCTTTTGCATCTGTTTCATGGATGCATGATCCAGTTTTGTAGTAACGGAGGTGGTATCTCCGTTCTGTGTCACCGGCTGTTCGATGTAAAAATGGACATCTGCAACACATAAATCACATTCAAAACACAACAATAAATAAACAAAAGTCAAGTTAATTTAAGGCAATTATGTTTTTTTTTGTTTTTATTGGAAGCTCAGGATGCAGCTGGTCATAAGATGCATTATGGATTTTTTTTGTTTGTTTATAAAATGTTTGAAAATAGTAAGAAATCATTTTAAGAAATGTATTAAAAATATTTGTTTTGCTTGTTTAAGAAATCAAAACAAAATACAGTCAACATTTAAGAGACTGGAAGCAAAAACATTTTTTTTTCCTTTTTCAAAAAAAATTACAAATGGTTGATTTATTTTTGACCAAATGATATCTCCACACTAACTTATCACTTATTCTGCACAATATTTCAACCCAGCAGTTGAATGAGCACAAGAAGTGATCTCAACATTGGATCTGGTTGTAACATGATGTGGCCCAAATCTGATTTGAAAAGATTAGATTTGAAGCAATTTGGAGCATTTAGATTGGTTAAAAATATCTGATCTGTGTCACTTGAGGGCAAAAAATAGTCTGATTTGGATAATAGTGTAAACAAAGTCAAAGATATCTTTGGAAAGATTTAGACAACTTTTAGCCCAGCAGTTTATTCTTGATCTATATATCACACAGCCAGGTGGAAATGTAAAAGATGTCCTCCTAAAATCTGTAAATCTAGAGACTAAACCTAGAGACCACCAACTTCAACCAATTTTAACACCGAGTTTTGGCTAAAAATTGTTTCCATTTGCAGTCTTAACATCCACCTTTCTGTCGCAGAAAATGTGGTTACATTAATGTTTCAAAAACACGATCACTTAGTTAGTCATTTAAAAGAGAAATAATATTGTTTATAAGTAAAGTTATTTTTTCTAAACTCATTACAGCAATGGAATATGGAATTAGGCTGCTGAGAATAGAAAGCTTCTGACATAAAGAGGACAACTGAATGTAAAACACAACAATTTCAACTATTCCACAGACATGCTGACAGCAACTGATATCCAGGATCAAAGATGTTGTACAACTCCAGTACAATGTACTGCTCAACTTGGCTGTGTAGCCCAATATTAACGAGAATTAAGAGAAAGTGGAAGGTCATGGTTATGAAACTTTTAACAATCTGTGCTTAAGTTGCTGTTCCTGGTGAAATCTGAGGTTTATGTGCACACAAAATCAACATTTTTGGCTTCACTTTTACTCCAAATTTAAAACATTTTTAGCCAACTTCTTGCAGAAGTAATCTAAACTAAAAGATGCTCTGTGGTAAGTAAAACTAATCTGAAAACTAGTGAAAACCCTGAAAGGTCCTAACCTTTTGTGTTTGTTTTCTTTTTTTTTTCTTATATGAAAGGGTTAATCTTTAGAATAGAAAAATCTACAATCACAAATTACATTGATTTGATTCTAAAGCAAAAAGGGATACAAATTATAACAATTTTGTTCTCCATCAAGCTTCAAACAAACAAAATCTGGAAACATCAGACAACAAATCTCTGCAACAAAGTCCTGTGTGTGCCAGGGGCCATACTGAGGCTAAAAGGGGAATAATCTGGAATATTTTTTAGCATGCTGCAAAGTAACTAATTAGCATGGCTAAAAGAAACCACAGCCGCACACCAAGTCATCTTTCAGTCCATTATTTACCTTGAATTTGTGTGTAAATGTCAACAGCTGCTCTCTGTTCAATTCAACGCAAATGAATAGGAGCTGGCGCGACATGTGAAGATTATGCATGAGACACTATTCTCCCAGACAGAGTATCTTCAACCAGCACTTTATCGTCTTTTAAATCCATGAAAGACACCCTTTGTCTTGCTTTGACCAAAGCAATCTTGTGATGCATGAGAGCAATTCCAGATTAAAATGTAAAAGGCTTGTAAATAGTTGTGAATTACATGAGGAAGATTGCTGTATTGGCTGTTGGAAGCAAGAATACATTAAAAGCTTATGGAGTATTCAAAAAAATGCTCCAGAATATTTCAATTTGACACCAAAACACCAATGTGCATCTACTGTAAACATGTACAACCTCCATGAAGTCTTTCGTCGTGCCCAGATATGCAATTTGACATTAAAGTAGTGTTTTTGCTGTGTATATTATATTGAAGGGTCAAGGAAAAGCCGTCTAGATATGATGAGAAACAGTCGTGTGAACAACACATTAGCCTCAGTTTCACTCACTCATCTCCATCTGGGCAGGTACCTGTCCCCTCATCATATCTGGTACAGTAAACATCTGGGCTGTAGTTAAAGGTCCCGTCCCGTCTGCGGATGGGCCTGCGGCGCCGCTGGTTCAGGAAATGCCAGTGGAAACAGGAAAAAGGCCTGTGTTGTGTACATTTATGCTGTACAAACAGGGGACACTGCTCAGTTCTGAACTCCTTGAGATATCTGAACGAGATGGAGACAATAAAAATGATTAAATACATTTATGTGCAGTTTTATTTCGTTGCAAAAGAAAAAGAAAAAGGTGCATTACTTTTACATATAGTGATTATTCTTATTTTCATATCAGTATAACCCCCTGGTCATAGTATCTGCAATTGTCAAACTTGTATCCCCGAGGAGTTACTGTATCAAGTAGCTACACAAACAATGCGTCTATTCTACAGTGACCCACATGTACAGCTTTCAGAGTGGAAAATATGATATATAAACCCGCTTGTAAGAGATAGTTAGTTAACAAGCAACTATAGGCCTCTTCATCTAGACCTGCTCTTGTAAATAAGCACATTATGGCTGAACAGCATTGTTAAGTTCATTTTAATCAACGCACAGTTTACTACGCACACATTTGCTCTGATACAAATTTAGCTGTTGTTTTGTGTATACCACTACACGTGAGGTTGTGTACATTCAGCTAGCTAATCCAGCTAACCAGCTACGTACGTGTAATGTTGAGGTTTCTCGGGCTGGACGTTCAACACGGTTGCGGGAGAGGTCGAGCCCCCAGCGGGCGAAGACGAAGAGGACGAGGAGGGTCCCCCGGTAGACGTCCCTGCCGAAGACGACGGGGGCTGTGAATGTGTTTTAGACATTTTACCAGTATAAAGACTAACGACAAGAAGATTGTTTTTAGCTTATTGGCTAGCTATGCTTATTAGCTTCGAAATCCGCATTCTCCAACGAAGTGAGCTTGCGCAAGACAAGAGGAAGTAGTAGAAAAGGGACAATAATATACAACACGGAATTATGGGATATGAAGTTCACTCATAACCTCACTGATATTTATTTTATTTATTGAATACTTAGATAGTATCGTACATCGTTATAGCGTAGGATGAAAAAAAGGGATTCATTTGGAAAATGCAGTTAGATAGAAAAAAAGATAAGGGTTCATTTTGTTTATTTTTTTTGTTCAATCTGATTGGTTGAGCCGAAACCTCTTTAGAATGTGATCCAATGAGCACGTAGTATGTTCCAGGTATGACGTCAGATAAAGTTTAAATAGTGGGCCTTGGTCACCGCCTCGGAATAGTTAATTTCTTCGGTGAACGTCGTGAGGGAGCGGTCCTCGATAACCAACGTATATTAAACTAACGACCTAAAGGTAAAGCTATTTCCTTAATCTATTTTATAATGTATGTGTGATGATGATAATGTCATCGTTATGTGTTTATTTTACCTCGTGTCTACAAGCAATGCTGGGATAACATGTCGACTCGTTAATGACACCATTAGCTATAAATAGAACAATGGCGTCTGTAACGGTTGAGTTTTTCATATAAACCGTCTGTTGTGAGTTTATATTTGCATTTTAATCTAACGTAGTCTGTTTATCTTTATATTCCTGGTGTTTCGTAAATTTTATATATGATGATTGCTGTTGTTCGGGTTTAAGGCTCCTTAATTAATAAGCGGTAGTATCGCTCAGGAGGGAACTGAAAATGGCGATCTCGAAAAGCAAAGCCGTACTGGTTCGGGCGCCATTTGTTATGATGCTAGCCTTTCAGTTACTTAGCTTCTGGATGAATACAGTTAAATGTTTGGCGGTGTTTATGGTACAAATGGAAAAACGCACTATCAAAGACTTGTAAAATGTGTATGAAATGCTTTTTTACTAACTACTGTTATGAGCAAATGGCTTGTCTTCTCTGGTTTTAAGTCTTTGTTGAAAATGATATAGCATTGATTGTTGCTGAAGGCCGGCGCCTCCCACAGTACAGCGCTTGGGGGGAGGGGAGCTGTTAAACCAGTATGCTAAGCTGTGGTGATCATGTTAACATGACGCATACGGTATCGTGATTGGGGTTTAGCTACATTATTTTTTTTATTTTCAGAAGGTAAAAGATGGCCCGTACCAAGCAGACAGCCCGTAAATCAACTGGAGGAAAGGCGCCAAGGAAGCAGCTCGCTACCAAGGCAGCCAGGAAGAGCGCCCCGTCCACAGGGGGCGTCAAGAAGCCCCATCGTTACAGGTCAGCTGTCAATGGCTCTCATTACTTAATATTTGTGGCTTAAATGTATTAAGGACGTTATTGAAGAGAACCTTTTGTCTTCCAGGCCCGGAACTGTGGCTCTGAGAGAGATTCGTCGTTACCAGAAGTCCACTGAGTTGCTGATCCGCAAGCTTCCCTTCCAGCGTCTGGTGAGGGAGATTGCCCAGGATTTCAAGACTGATCTGCGTTTTCAGAGTGCTGCCATTGGAGCTCTTCAGGTAAAACTAGTGCAAAGAATAAATGTATACTTTTTTGTTTATTTTTTAAATTAAATCCAATGTATTAATATATTTTCCTTTTTCCTCAACAGGAGGCAAGTGAGGCTTACCTGGTGGGTCTATTTGAGGACACCAACCTTTGCGCCATCCATGCTAAACGTGTCACCATCATGCCCAAAGACATCCAGCTTGCTCGCAGGATAAGGGGAGAGAGGGCCTAAATAGGCCAGTGGCTGAGTTTTCTGACAAATGATCCTATTTATCATACTCAACCATTTTGTGGACATTTTTATTTTTTTTAAGTTCTTGAATTTTTTGTATTTTTAGAGTGATACAACAAGCCAATCATTCCATAAGCCAGAGTACACTAAGGGTAGACGCATCTACCAGTTCCCATCTGAGTCATTATTCTAAATGTAACATGACTGCATCTTTGTGGGTGATGGGCTTTGAGCTCCATGTAGGGGATAACTCTGAGGTGGCTTAATTTCTTCCAGGGACTGCATTTCTTTACCCATCTACAGTTTATCAAATTATGCCAGCATGCCGTGCTCAGTACGACTCATGACAGGGTCAGGGTATTGGCTACCTCAGTTGATCCTCTGTATTCTGTGATGAACATTACAGACCCCTCCTGTAAATTTCTTTCTGGGCCACTTTTTACATGTTTTCCCAACACAATCTTGGCAGCTACATTTAATACTATTTATGAAATGTTGTCACATGTCTTTCTATTAAAGGTCTTTATGAGTAGAAACCACTGATGAGTGTGTGGTTATTACATATTTATTTGAATTTTTACAATACATCAAGTGGGGGCGATCAGTTGCAGTCATACAAACCATTCCGTGTGCTTAAAACCAGCAGCTGTAAAACAAAACATGGGACGTTAATACATAGAAGTAGACACTACAGACTATAGTACTATACTAGTGTCCTTACCAATACGGCAAACTATCTCTTCACATTCTTTGACGGTGCTGGTTCGGAGCACCACGCAGCAGAAACCAGCTGACTCTGTAGATTCGGGGGACTCTCTGGGGGGGTTATAATGTATATGGTAAAGATTTAAGATCTGCAACATTTAAAAAGGCTTTTTATTTCTTTAAGTACTTACACCACACAGAAGGCGAAGATTTTGAAGTCTGGCTGTGCGAACCTCCCCACACATGAAATCTCTGGGTAATGATGTTCGAGAAGCTTCTGGGGATTCACAGACCATAAGTGTATGTATTGTCTGAGTTATAATAGACTTGTCAGCTTACCAGTGTGCTGTTCCTGTCGGTGCATGTCAAATGTGTTTCCTTCATATCTAAAAGCACTTCCTGTGGGGCAAATGACACATTAAGGATTTAAGAAACAAAGACAAACTTATCAATGTGCCCTCAGGTAGAGGAGGGGCTCCATTACCTTGCTAGGCAGGTTTTTATGCAGCACTTGGGGAATTGCAAACTGCAGCACTTCTTTACCTCCGAACTAGGGGTCAAAAGAGAGATTGCAGCATTTATAGGAAACAAAGGGAGACTTCACCCATTTGCATTAAGCTTTGTATCATTAGAAACCTAGTCATGTTCATTTTACCCTGTTTCCCCTGAGACAGGAGAAATGGGGTTTTAATGTTGCACTTCCTGCTTTAAATGATATAAAAAAATCGTCATTTTGCATCGTCGAAATCAGGCACCTAATTCGAAATGTTACATTTCAACTAATATGACCCCAGGGTTGCCCCAGGGTCTTACAAGTCTTAAAGTCTTGAATGTCATGTTCCTAAATTAAGGCCTTAAGTCTTAAATTCCGTTGTCCAAGTCTTAATTTTTTAAACAAAGGTCTTAAATATAATTATACAGTAATCAAGAGTATTTTTTATCTGCCGGAGACATTTGCTGAATAAGGAAATAAAAACTTCAAATGAGGGAAAAACACTTGTTTAGTATCTTATTGATATATTGTTTTTTTAACTTTTGGTAAAGGAAAACACAATTTCCAGCCCTAGTCTGGAGAAGTGACGGTGACATCAGCCGTTAAAAGGAACTAATACTCTGATTACTTTCTACTTTCACTTGACTGCATAATGGTTCGATGTAGGTCTTAATTTTCAGTAAAATGGTCTTAAAAATGTCTTGAAAAGGTCTTAAATTTGGGGAGGTCAAACCTGGGGAAACCCTGGACCCACTTTTTAATTTTTTTTATTAACTTATTAACTTAACCATTACAAATGCATCAGTGTGCAAATATAAACATTGCAGATGAGATCAAGTCAACATATGACCCACTTTTAATAAAGATTTATGTGGGTGAAATGCTCCTTTAAGAATGATGAAAGGAGGAAAAAAAGGATTACCATTCCAATATTTGTCTTTCCCAGGAACTCCACGACGTACACAATTCTGTTGACGAGAGGAAGTTTAGTTTGAGGTATGTTTCTAGAAATCTGAACAGCTGGGAAAACTTGCCTTCCCTCTTTAAGACACTGAGACGCAGGAGGCCTCTGGTTCGTACGGGGGGGCTGTGGGGGGGCGGCAGGGCCGAGCTGAAGACAGGGATTCTCCATCCTCAGGGTCCGCAGGAGTTTGATAAGAGGCCGATACACCGTACCATCCTCGGCCCTCCATCTCAGAACTCGGATGGACAAAGGGCTGCCCTTCAGTCGCGACAAAACCACACCTGCCTGGAAATGGAGCGCATATTTATTTATAAAGCACTCTTTACAGATAGTCACAAAGTTCTGTACAAAATAAGTGAATTACAGAATATAAGATGTCACTAGTTTAAAACAAATCAAAAGATTTAATAAAATATCTAAAGCTGCTTTTTAAAAGAGCACACAGTGGCACTTTGGGGGCCATAACCTGGAAGGACAGCTCTGTCTTGTCAGCTACGTGTAGACCCAGCACTGGTTAATCCCTGAAGTTAAGTGCATTTTTTTAAAGGAAAAGTACAGTTTTTTTTTTTTTTTTTACCTGGACCTTAT
>JAPMNP010677275.1:0-16747 GCA_029874935.1 Atherina boyeri | reverse complement strand
TTCTTTTCTTTTCTTTTCTTTTCTTTTCTTTTCTTTTCTTTTCTTTTCTTTTCTTTTCTTTTCTTTTCTTTTCAAATTACAGAAATTAAGTTTCTTATTTTAGTTTAACTGAGAAAATTCTGCACCAAAGTGTGATGGCTCCATTTGCAGAGCAACATAATATTAGTTTAGGGGTACTACAATTATTCAATTATTGAATTTAATTGTTTGCACAGAGCTCCTGCAATGTGCCGGTGAGACAGAGGAAAAACGCTTGAGGTGCTACAGGTGGAATCTCATGAATAATGGAGATAGCAATGTGTTGTTAATTTGCTGCGTGGACACAGATACTGCAGCTGCATTATTGATGGGAAGGGGACTTAGTTGGAAGGTAGCATTCTTTACCTTGATATTTCTGAGACGATGTATTTTTATTTATTTATTTATTTGTTTATTTATTTTTGTATTGTCAACCAGAATACACACAATTCTGTGTAAATGCAGCACTTTTGATTCTACGGCTACAATATTTACTTTGGTTATTTTCAAGCCTTTTTGTCACTAAAGTACATCCGTTCTATTATCAGAAATAAGAGGAAGACCTTATCCAACCTGTGATAGCTGTCATTAGTTTGACTTTTTCACCTACTGTATGAAATGTGCTCAATAGCCTTTCTAATCTTGTGGCAGAAGAGAAGGTGAGAGGACCCTTGTGCCCAATGGGCTGACACTTTTCAGGAAATGATCTCAGGGAATTCTTGGAACAACCACACGATTTATCTCCTGAAACTACCCAGCAAAACTTGGCCCTAATCCTGCTGTCATATTAAACAACAGCTGCAAGGCATCAGTGTGCTCTGATTAAGAGGGAAAATAAATAACCTTTGTAAAGCGTTTAAGTGAAGAAAGATAAGAATATATGGTGAGATAATTCTGTTGGCAGGATTAGATTGTTCTTGCTGTTTTTCATTTCCATTGTATCTTGTATATTACATAGTGAGCCATGCCTACAGTAATGTAACTGCATTATCTAAGAAATCTCTCTGTAACATAACATTGTGGCTCTTTCAAAGACTCCCACACCAGTCAGTCGAGTTGTAAGAGGACAAGCACAAATGTGTTTATAACATTTGGAGACTATGTATGAGCATGCACCCTGCACACATGTTTACTGAAATGTACATTTACACATGCCAAACATGGGAGGTGTTTGGTTTCTCCCCTTTGCGTAATGTTTTTTCAGGCATATTGGAGTCTTCTTGGTCTGTCATTGTTGAACGGGGTTTAAAATAGACAGGGGTCATTTGGAGGCAGCTTAGTTGCAACTGCAACACACGTGATTGAATTAGAGTGCTGTCAGTTGGGTCCATTATTGTGGTCCCTTGGATATTTTCCACCAGCATGTTGGTTGAGAGAGTCTCTCCACTTACACTACTAATTTCTTGAGTAATTATCTGGGCTCTGCTGATTTAGTAGCAGCTGCTACCTTGAAAATATTTAGTATATTGATACAAAATCATAGGTTTGATGAAATGTAAGTGGAAACACTTATGTTGCACTGCATGTTATGTGTAAAGCTCAAATCTAAATTCTCGTAACCTTAAAGGTGATCTATAGAACTTTCGTTCCTCCCGGTTGCTCCCGGTTCCTCCCGGTCAATAGTCGGCGTTTTCAAACTTCAATCTTGCTCCTACCGTCAGCTGCACCGGTTGCCAGGTTTGCCGAATGTCCGCATGGGAGAAGCCGTGATTATATAGTCTGCCGTGATGTCAAGTGATGAGTCTTACGTGGTAATGTATTGGATTCTTACTTGTGTGCCATTTGACGCCATTACACACAGCTACAATCACTGTGTAAAACATGTTTAGATCGCAAAAAGCAGACAGTAGTAAATGCGGATTAGCAAACAATCTGGCATCCCGTCTGCTCCACTTCTTATGACGTCAACGGCCTGATGCTGTTGGCTGAGAAACACTTGCTGTCGAGGGGGGCGAGGCAACCAAAGGAAAATATTTACATTTTTAGGACCCATAAGAAGATATAAAAAAACATCATTTTTGGACAAAATATTTTTTTTTCTCCAAAATAAACACTTTTATTCTACACCCCTTTAGACGCTTTGTGGGTGTATTGTTGTTTAAAAAATATCCGTTTCAGCTCGTATCCACTTTTCGTCATAGCTGATGGTGATGTGATGCTGTGTCCAATGAGAGCAATATTTGAATAGCTTTAACATAGCTTTAAATTATGGTAACCTTTGGCTTTAACTCAGTCTATGTAGGACCTCCTCTACATTAAACTGAAATCCTTAAAATCCAGGTAATTCCATGTATTTATACATACAGCTGCTTCCTTTTAGTAATGTGGCCAGTGCATTAGATTAGCATTAAATTGATCCCAATGTTTTAAAGCTTATCTCTCCTCTTGCAGCAGCTGCGTCACATATGTATTTTTTTTAGTTTTGAATGTTTGAAAGGCTGCTTATGTCACCTGCTTATGTTACATAAAGACAGCAGAACGTCTGACTTCAGCAGATACAGGCCGATCTTTCATTGGGCAAACATAGAATATCCAGAAAATTGTCATTTTAAATCCTTCCTTTTAAATAATTCCTCCCTGCTATTTCTATTCTAAGCATACACACCAATCTGGTTTTTATGAAAAACATTGCTCTACTTTTCCTGCTATTCTTGTTTTAAATGGTGATGTATAAGATGATACATCATCAGCAATTTTAGATATTTTCTATGGTATCATTTGATAATTTATTGTTTTTTTTATTACTCCTGCCTAACGATGTCAGGTTCAATGGCAGTACATTTACATTTTTCATTAGTATAAATTTATCAAATTGCAAAAACCCAAAAGAACTAACCAAAACATTACTGGAGGCTTGATCATCAAATTCATTCTGATCTGTTTCCTTTGTAACTAATTATTGTATTCATCCCGTTACTGATAATATAAAGTTGCACTATGAAGCAGAGTTGCCAAGTTACAAGTTTAATTTAATTTAATTTCCCCATATACTTCTTCATGGAGGCTGTGTGGGAGCATTTATTTTATATGAAGTCATTGCAACATAGGTTTCAAATGTACATATACTGTAGAAACATTCAGCTCACCCATTTTGTCCAGTTTGTAAATGGAATATTCTCACATGGGTGACATTGTATTCTCTTTCTCATTGAATCCTCTTTTAATTGCATTTGTGGAAAACGATGCGCTATTGAGAGGAAATGTTTCCAGGGCTTGAAACCTGGGAAGTTGTATTTTTTGCCCCTCACCTCCCCACCTTTGTTGGCGGGTCTTCCCTGACTACAAGCAATGAAATAGATAAAGTCTGTTGCTCAATGTAAAACCAAAGGTTGAAGACATGCATGAATGACTGACAGGATGCATGCAACTACTGGTGTGAATGACGAAGCATGTGAGGCATGTGTTGGTTTTCTGAAGGCTCAGAAGGTATAGCATATATTGGTTGCTTAATGTGGTGTGACCAAGTATGATCACATTAAAGCTCAATATGAATCTTGGCATTCTTAAGTTACTCATGCACAGCCCTCCTGTTGTCATTGACATTTCCTTGAGACTTGGCTGCTGTTGGTGACTTTAGATGAATGCGGAAGAGTATATGTCTTGTAAAGCCCAGGCCACGAGGATTGAGTGTATACCAAGGTTGCACTTGGACTATTTTTCACCGTCCGACAAGCTAAATATAATGTGATGGTATTTTGGTATTTTGCCACCTGCATTATTAGAACACTTCTCTTTTGCATAGTGCAGCACTGTTAATGTGGAGCGACACAGATTAGAGTTGTGTAACCTTGACATTTTTAGTTGTGTTTGCAAAAATATCACATTTGGTTTGCCTGTTTAGACTCATAAATCTGTCAGAAAGAGTGTGAATTTTCATCTGCAGAAATGTCCTTTTCACATTCTGCTCTCTCTGTCTCTGTTCCTGAGTTCATTAGTCCACTTTTTAAATCTGTGTCCAACTGTTTCATATCATTTTGGAAGATTTTGTCATTTTTGTACTGTGAAGCCAAATTAATGTAGCTGGTTTTTACACCTGTTATCCAAGTCTCGTGACAAAACACATGATAGGTATATTTCCCTACATATTTTAAGTGTAGAAGTGTTAGGTATAACATAGAAAGTATGAGATAGTTAAGCTTTTCAGTACCTTTTTTTTTCTATAAAAAAGAAGTGGTTAAAAAAACATGTATGTAATAATGTTTAGGTGTAACAATGCCTTTTTGTCCCTTACTCAAACCACATTTTATTAATATCTAAATGCAGCCATGTATTTTTTTTACATCAGACCCTAAAAGATCATCCTCTGATCACCACTCAAACTTGTCCATAAATGAACTGCACCTTTCACCCTATTTTGATCTGCTTATAAGGATTTTTGAAAATATGTTATCATTCTGCAATATCAGATTGGTGACAATTTCATATTGTGCAGAATAAAAGCATGCTAATATTGGCAAAAGAAAATATAGACCTGATATTACTGGAGTCTTAAATATGTAGTCATTTTTGCAGTTTTTAAGCTTCCCATAAAACTTAGTGAAAACTAATCTTTGCACAGTGGGCCAAAATAGATACAGCACATCCACATGTCAGACTGTGTTGCTGTATTTCCTTGGTAATTCAATATTTGTCAAACTTGAGCAATGGTACTATAAATGATTCAATTTAATGCAATAAATTATCTCTTAACTTCCTAAATTGGCATTGGCACACTGACATATATAATGTCTCAGAGCAGATTTCCTCAAGCTTGTTCGGCTTAAAAAAAAGGAATAATCCATTTAACAGAAAAAAAGGTAATAAAAATAGAGTTATTGGACTATTCATAACTGAGGCTACACCTAATTCCCAGCACCTTTGCTTCAGCAGAGAAAGGAGACTTTAAATGTCACCCATCTCACATCGTCAAGTGGCCTTTTACACACATGAAGTGTTTCATTTTTCAGACCTGATGATTTCCTGAAGATCAGGATCTAGCAGGTAAAGACTGAATTATTGGTGAAACTCTGTGGACAGGTTTGACCATGCTGCACACAATCCACATTTACATATGCACTGTAATTTGATAAAAACAATATTAAAGCTATTATCTTCAGCTGCAGCGCCAACTCCTTAACCAGATTATATTAAAGTTGAAACTGGAGGATGGATAATCTGATCAAAAAGGTTTAACTGTGTATTGTATGTGGGACTTTCGATTTGCTTCACTGTAGTGCCATATCCATGTAGTTTCCAGTGTTTTGGTCAGTACTTACACAAGAACCAAAATGAGTTGATAAATGAATTACAGTTTAAACTGAGTGTCTGTTTACAATGAGGAGAGTCAAGGTTTGAGAAGATCATTTATATTTTTAGTTAGAAAAGAAAGAATGAAAGAAAGAGGGGACTTGTGGGATTTTCATTTCTATTTTCATTCACCCCACATGTATTTCTTAGTACAAATGTTGAATAAATTATATAAATGTGGTCAATACAAAGTACAAACAGTGAAAATGCATATGAGCTAATAGATAACATGACTTTAATTGCCTTTAAAGTCACAAATGAGTTTCAAAGTCCTAAAAAATTCTGCTGATGAACCAACCTGTGGATTTGACCAAATGTGTCATTTCATTTCAATGTCATGAAATGTGAATGAACTTGTTTGTCTCATCATGCTCATCTTCTCCTCAGAGTCTTGAATTATCACTGTTCAGATTACTTCAGTTCACACACTCACACTGGCTTTGTTCCACCTCCTCTCTTCCTTTTTTTTTCTCTCACATCCCATCTCTCCATACTTTCTGTCCCTCTCCACACCTCCCCACTACTTCCTCCGAACATCCCCACCCACACACTCTGTCTCACACACCTACTGTCTGCCCGCCAGGTCTTTGTTGCTAAGCGACAAGCAGTTAGCTCTGGACTCTTATGTGAGCGACGTTTGTCCATCATGATCTCATCTTTCTCTGTGCCATTTACACACACGCTTCTCTTTTAGAGCTGCAGCTTATTTCTGAGAAGTTAACAGCATTAGAATTTCTATATTAGATGTTTTTAGTGTTNATTAAGCTTGCAAAGTGTAAGTTTTTATTGGAATTTAATTATTTTATCACAATTTTGCTGCAAAATTAATAATGTTATAATTGGAGTCAGTCTAAGTATTCTGCACACAAATTGTAATGATATCCAAATTTCCACTGCTGTAATCTGAAACTGCCTAAGAACATGTTTCAACCACCGGTGTGCCCCTACGGCCCTCCCAAACTCCTTCTCAGGTTTCCAAGCTACGAATTTCCCTGTTGCTTTATTCCTTTTGATTAGTCCCTTGGGCTTTTACGCCTTTAATTTTAACAAATGAGCCTGGTGCAGAGATCTAAAAAGCACTTAGAATAGTATTGATTAACAGTGGCCATTAGTTAGTGAAGTGGAAACGAAGACATCCTTACAGTGAGCGTTCACAGGCTATCCAGAGATTTAAATAAAGCTCTAAGATTGAAGATTACTTATGTGGATTTTAAGTAAAACACTTGCATTTCATCTTGAGGAGGAAAAAAAAGGAAGGGTCCGTATTTGAACCTACCATATTTAAGAATCTCCATCCCATATAAAGAATCAATGAAAGTGTGAAAATCATCTTTATCATTATTTTTTCTCACACAGGCTGATATTATTTTATTTGCTCCTCCCTTATTACCTGCAATGGTGTTCCTGTGTAATCCCACAATGTAAATCTCTCTGTCATGCAAATACAGCCATAACACATTTTGTGCGTCACCCCTACTGACTTGTCCTTGGGTTCGAACTGTGCGACAGTGATCAAGTGCGCACTATTTGGACAGTAGAGGAGAGCTGATTCAGTCTTCACATCATCCCATGTGAAAGCTGTTGCCAACTTTCTCCCTAACGCACCCTGACAGCATTTATTTTGTTTTTGTGCTGAATTTTCAGCGTTGTTTATTTGAACTCAACAGCACAGCCTGCACCAAAGCCTGCGAGGGTCAAACTGCTGACTCTGGGGAGGTGGTTCTCTTCACCCCTACCCGCACAAACTACCCCCCTCCACACATCTACAGCACCATCGCAGGGAATGCCTCTTCCTACATCGGGTGAAAGACAATCCCTGCAATACTTTTTGTCAGCTCTTCAGATCTCAAACCTTTTCCAGGAGATGTAGCACTAACAACAAAAGGCGGATCACAGTGGAAACCAGGGCCGATGCTCGTCTGACACCAAACACAAACAAACAGGGTTCAACTTTGATACAGAGTAGCTTCTCGGAGCTCTCTGTGTATTGTCTGTTGATGTTTGATACAGTGATGAACATGCTATTGTTTGGTAAAATTGAGCATCATGCAGTCAGAGAGGGAGAGGAGGCCTCAGTCCTCCCCAGCAGCCCACTTTACACTTGACATCACATAGAGGCTTAAATGTGTTCAAATACAGTCCAGTGTTTCTCCAGTGGCACTGACCTTTCTTTTAAACACACAGCTTGGTTTGTTGTTGTGCCGTCTTGCATAATTGTGCTGATTTATCTGTCTGCTTGAAATACAACCTTGCTGCAATGTTTCAGCCAGACTCTACCTCTTCTTAATAGATCTTGTTAGCTGAGGTCAAAGTCCTCTGTGTCTGGGGTCATGGTGAAGAAACACAACCTACGGTACCCTGTGGAACAAATCTTGGGGCCGTGGTGTGGGCTGATTGAACACAAGCCATAAAGCTCCTCAGGGTGTCCTCTCCCCATTTCCACTTCCTAACTCCAGGCTTAAAACATGTAAATTCTGTATGAAGGAAGCTGATTTATTTTCCCCAGTGGGAGGCGTAAGATCTAAATTTAAAATGATTAAATAAGCCTAGAGTTAGAAAATCATTTGCACTTACGTTTGTTAGCCTGTGAGCTGTTCTCAAATCAAGGGCAAGTCTCTGAATCACTGACTCAGATGACTGCCTTTTTTACTGCTTATAACAAGGAAATTTCCCAGCTAACGTTATTGACACCTATATTGTGTTACATTGGAAAAGAAAACTTTAGTGCGCACCATTAGCCAAATTGGTCCTTTTACAATTACAAAAAGAATGAATAACGGTTACCAATAAGAGTTTTTGCTCATACCTGTATTGTTCTCACTTCTTACTAGATGTGAAGCTTAAGCTGGTGTAAATAAATTCATATATTCATGTGCACTGGCTAGCATCATTGAAAAGGTTTGAGAGTATTATTGCATCAGAAGATGATAAAGGTAATGAGCCCCGTCTCTCAAGCAAAGAGAGCTTAATCTTGCTGGTCTCTCCTGGCTTCTCTTAAGCCTGTGGAGTGGATTGAAGTGGAAAAGAGGGAATAGGAGCGTGCAAAAAGGAACCAAAGAGGCAGTGAATTGGTATGATAAAGATGGAAATGAAAGATGGCACTGGCAATAGACGAAAAGATAAGGAGAGTTGGTGTAGTAAGAGGTGTCTCGTTCTAATTTTGCAACCTGATCTTAGTTTCAGTGGGAAAAGGTTCAATTAGAATTTTTTTCCCAGGATGAGTTACTGTGCTGTGGTAATTTGTGTGTGACTGAGAAAATGGAGGCCTGATTTTCTCGGTCATACTCACCAGAAACTATGCTGCACCACAGCCTAAAAGGAAGAAACAGTGGTATCATTTCCTGTTGGAACAGTCCATGTTGTCCATGAGACCAGTGATTGAAATGTTTATGCTACTTTATGTATGATACAGGCACACTGAGTATCTATGTTCATATTCACAGCAAAATCACCTTAATTCAATTATGATATTATACTGAATAGGATACTAGAAATTAAACAACATTATATGATTAATTTAATTTCAATAAGGTCATACTCATGCTCAAGATTCCAGAGTTGCAAGGCCTGCTTGTTTTGAACATCTTTGAACTCTTCTTGAAACATCTTGAAAAATATAATACTATTTCTATACAATATATAACATTTTTCTTTTGATTGAGTATTTCCTGTTACAAGCAAATAGGGAAATCAATGGATTATTCAATAATCCTATATTGAGTTACATAGATGAAAGCCACCAGCATAAATATTGGTATGCATGGACTTATTTAGTGTAACCATGTTTTAATGAAGAGTGTATGACTTGCCCTTGTTTTAGTAGAAAAGAAAGCATGCAATTTTTACCATGAAAAATTGGGTTGATAAATGTGAGTGCTGAAGATAGATCAAGAAAGATAATGCGGATATTTACATACATATTGTTCTTTAGTGTACCATTGTGCTCATTAAAAGAGATCCTAGACTTGTATTTACATTTTCCGTGTTTTTTAAACAGAGAAGGTTAATTTAGTCATTTTGTGAATCATTGCTTATCAAGAGAACGTTTTGCAGAGGACATGCTGTTGCATACGTCTCCATCTGTCATCTCAGAGGGCCGAAAGATGTTTAGTCCTCATCTTATGCAAAGACTGCAGCAACATAAAACCAAATCCACTTGTGTGGTTCTGTCTTTACACTGATTCATTGAAGAATAGAGCTGTTTTCTTGGTTGCTGAATCCAAAGAAATGACTTCATGAATTCAAGTGCATGATTTAGCTTGGCTTGTTAGTGAATGTGGGTATACAAAAGGACAAACTATTTTTAATTACATGGTGGAAAATTAAATGAATCATCTTTCTGACAGTTTCCATTTGCAGGGATTACTGTAAGCTTAAAACTATAATATGGTATACTATATAAAAACTCATTGGAGCTTTTGATCTGGCTTGTTTTTGTTACTTTCAAGATAGCTCTTCACTACCCTGCTCTTGTTACCACATTGCCTCGAAATAAATTCATCTGCCAGTCATATCTGAGTGTTGCTCTTTATAGAGCACCATCATTGATCAGTGCAGGTTAGACGGCAGGGAGCCAATTAGAGCAATTTCTACCATCCTTGTAGCTTTCCGCTCATGGAAAACACCTTGATGGCCTGTTTTTCACAAGGTAATGGGGGGCCCCCCATTTCTTTTGTCTGTTGTTCGCTGAGTTCCTTATTGACACAGAGCAAGCTGCCTGTCTGTATTTGGGAGGAAAGCTCATTAAAGCATTCTGAAGGCAATTGGGGATCAAGGTTAAGACAGGTGACTTCTTGATAAGGCAGTTGTTGTTGTTTGAAATTCACTGCCTCCGGTGGAAGGATGAAGACTGCAGAGAAAAAAGGTTCCAATTTGTTAACAGGAAAGATTTCTTTTAGAGAAGACCAGACTTGTTAAAGACTGAATTAAATAAATAGTGGTCAGATGTACAAGGAAAGCTGCTAGTTTCAAGAATTTTACAAATAAGCATTCACTGAGCATTTGATATTTTATATTAATTGAAACAAATGTAACAGAATACATACAGTATATATTCACTCAGATCTGGGACTTCTTGGCAAAAACATCAGACTGAACAACATAACACATAATACACGTTGAGATGTTCTATAAATATCTACTCTTATAATGTTTATAATAATCTTGAGGAAAAATACATTTGTTTGCTGATCTACCTACTATAGGCATCTCATTTATAGTTGCCCCCCCTCACCATATTTATATTTTTCTGAATTTACTGACTAATCACTGTATTTTGCAATGCAAACGAAATCCTAGTAAAGCTGTTCTTATGTATTTTTTGTTACTAATACTGTATAACAGATGCAATATTGTCAATATTGATGAAAACCTATATGACAATGGCTATGTTTTGATTTTCATTGCACTTGCAAGTAAAATAACAGAGAAACAGGGCAACAGAAGAGGGCAGAGAAAGGTGAAAAAAAAGTGTGCTCATGCCCACACTTGCAGGACTTTTCTGGCAACACTCTTCAGTGGAATTTAGCCATAGTCTCTGCAACACATAATGTTTAATGGTTGGTACTGGCAACGTTTTTGAGAGGCAATATTTAGGAGAAGCTGTATTCAGTCTGGTATGTACTTTGTTTCTGATGCAATAGCATGGTTGTCATATTACATTTGCTTGAATGCTTTTGTCTTACTTCATTTCATAAATGGAACAGTTGATGCACTGCCAACTGCTGTATCAGCATCTCACCAGAAATGGCATAATAGGTACGTACATTTTTTCTCATCTCCAAAAAGTTCCAGTGCTAGAATCCATAGTTATAAACTATGAGATGGCAACACATTACCTGATCTATTGTCAAGGACAGCTTCCATATTTCATGACGGTAACCGCCACCCGTGAGTAGTAAAATGTGCAACTCCTAACCAAGTATGTTTTTTTAAAAATGTTTTCTAACCTTGATCATGCATATTTGACAGCTACCCCTAGTCATTATTAGTGTGAGTCTATAGATATATTGTGTTGGAAGGATTTTGACTGTGCACTTCTTGTACTGAAGAACATGGGCAAACACCTCCCATCACCCACTCCTTCCTCCTAATGAGTCTTTTTTGAGCAAAAAGAACAATGCAGATTTGAAACCAGGTTGCGTGGAGCAGGCTGTCAAGCATTAACATGATGAATGTCACAGAAATATAAGCATTGTTGCATAGAGATTCTCTGTATGGGACTGAGTTAGGAAACATGATCCAGCTTATGAGTCTTCATTGTGAAACTGCAGTTTGATCTGCTTTGGACCAAATAAGTTATTAGATGTTCTGTTGTGCTTGGGGTGAGTAGGTTAATGAAACAAACTGTTTTGTTTTAGAGGTGATTTGTTTGTGAATTGAATAGTCAGAAATCATGCATTTTATGAAGCATTCTGAAGATCAGTTTGTGCATCCCTTGTCTGACTTTAAGTCATATTGCATAAATACAAAACATATTTTTTTAAGAAAAAATCTATTGAGAAAAAACGGCAGACTCACAAACAGCTTTGGAACAGGTGTCATAGTGAGCTCCCTACTTTGCTGACATGGGCTTAAACAACAAGCAGTGGTTTACAGTGAGTGACCAACCTCAGTTTTGGGCTTTGTAATGCTGTGTGCAGCTAAGAGTGTCCTGTTGCTGACAAAGCTCCTATATAGCATAGACATGAGTTCTGCCATGGGCTTTATAGTTCGGAGGTCCAGACAGGGTGCAGGGCTCCAGGAACACTATTTCCTCCTGATTCATAGGTGTTGTAACTGATGTTGACACAACCTGAGCCCAAGTTGAGACCGAAATCAATCATTGCCCTTAACACACACATATGGACACACAGCCTTGTCTGGTGTCCTGAATAAATGAAAGTCCTGTTTGTCTGAACAATAATAGAAAATAGTGAACCCTCAGGCTATAGCTGAAGATAGAGGTTGTGGTTCAGAGCAACAACGCATCAGAGGGATGTCATATTTTGGAGCACCACAGCAGCTATGACACTGCTACCTCTTACATTTGTCAGCCTACTCTGAAGCTGCAAGCTTCTTTAAATATATGTGGAACATTAACTTTGTGACGCCAAAATGCTTAAGGACCTTGTTTGGCCGTTTCTAAGCGTGCTTGTCAAAAATACCCTGCATTTATGTTAATTTTAGAACCCAAAGTGGTGGAAATTAGCCTCAGGTGATAGCGCCACTGATGGCTGTAATATGATTAAAGGGTGATGTCACTCAAGCATGTTTTTTTTCATTCCACTTACTTTCTGATTAAAAACATGTGCAATATTCGCCTCTGGAAAAATAATGTAGGTTACCGTCTGGCTTGGAATATGTACTGGACATGTACCGTTCTGTATGTAAAATGTTCTCAATACAAGTATTGTTGAGGACCCATATGAACCACATTCCATTCAGATCCAATTTGCATTAAAAACAAGAACTTGAGCTGGTGTGCTTCACCATGGTAACAAGCAGCCTCCAGATTGGTTAGAAAAAAAAAACATGATTTAAACCTGTCGAGGATTAAATGACCAATTATTGAATATGCGCTGGTGGAGGAGAATGGGGGTTGTGGTGTTAAGTGTAATGACTTTTTTCTCCCCTATACAGAATTAAAATAAATTTCATTCCTCTATTCACATTTAATTATCTTGTCATTAATTTGCTTTGAAGGTTCTGCATGTCTGAGAGAATAGATCTTCCCAGTTTTTGACTTATATGGATCATTATTTGTATTTGCAGTCTGATACAGTGGAGGCACCTTTAGATGAGGTGACAAGATCTTTGCCAAAGGCTTAGCCTGATTGACATTTGCTTAACTTGCTGTAGTTAAAGATCCTGGGTTCACTGACATGAGCTGGGAGGATTTTTGGTTGCCACTTCTATCACTGTTTTATCAACCTTCTCTTTGATTTAATGCAAAAAAAAGATATACTGTTCATCTGTCAGGTCCAGAAACTACCATACTCTTACGCTAAAGTATTCTACTTCTAAAGGGAGTTTAAAGCCAGCCAGACATTGGCTCATGTTCCTTCCTTTTTAGCCAAAGTTTTTTTTACATTTGATGAACAACTTTCATTTGGCTTCTCTACAACATTCCTACATCTTTAGTATGGGCTCATTTAAGCCACTGGCCATCTTTTATCTACTGACGTTAAGATGATAAAACTCAGAGATGTTACATACTGACCTTTCTATCAACTTCAAGTCATTGCGCCATCTATTTTTATCCAGGACCACTGAGGCTTAAAGAGTTGCATCAATGGAGGAAGTTCAGCTCAGCATTATGAATCAACAGCGTTGTATATTGAAGATGTTTTTTCTTTCATCCGCCCTCAGTCCTGAGGAAGTGATACTAATGCAGATGTATCTTTATTCTGGTCTCTTTTGTCTGAGGAGAGACATGAAAGAATGCAGGTCTAAGCATGCGCTGCCAGGCTTACATGATGCTTTTACGTATCACTCTTTTATTGTTTCTCTCAGCCGAGGAGACGTCACACTTGGGACATGAGGCGAACTTGGAGAGCAGCCATTTGGAGGATTGAGCTCTTGTCCTGTCATGCAGATGGGTGTGCTGTCCAGCTGGGAAGCAGAGATGTAAACCGTTTGGGTTGTTTTCCTGTTTGCCAGTATTCTGTTTGTCATCAATTTAGTTTAGTGTCTACAAATCATCTAATCCCACTCTGGCCTGCAGAATGGGCCTGGCACAGAGGAGGTAGCGCAGAGCTAATGTGACACCGATAGCATCGATATCCTTCGTGATACCACTGATCACACTGAGAGCCTTTTTGATGGTCTTAGGACAGTTTAAATTGGTGTGTTAAATCAGTCATGCAGTCGAATGTAACAGAAAGGTGAAATGTGAGATTTTCTGTATCAGTTGTTCAACCTAGTTTGCTGATTTTTAAAAAAATGCTGTTGCAGTTTGTGATGTCATTTTGCACATCAGGGCCACAAATGCGATCGCAGTACGTACTTATTACACATGCATATGTACTGGACTGCTGCTCAGATTCTGTGAATAACATTTGGGTTATGGTAGGAGATTTGTATGGATGTGGTACTGTTCAGATTGCATTCCAGCCTGTACCTGCATAATCCCTAAATCAGACACATGGTTGACCAGGTAAACCCTCGGCCTCAGGATCAACAGGCTTTGACCTGTATAGTCCTATCATCACAGCTCAGACTTATCTGATTTACTTTAGAACTTTGTCTTCTTTGCCTCATGCTTTGTGCTTTGTGGCCAATAACAAGGACAGTGGATGTGGGGATGCAACATTAGATTATTTGATTTTCACTCTAGCTGCATGGATTTATATCTTCCAGAGATTCAGTCTCACTGTCTTCCTGTGACCTGATAGTAATTAGCCTGCACCATTTGGTCTTCCTTACACTATATGGTTCAGTAGGCATGACCTGCTGGAAAAAAAATCCCTGCCTTTCTCCACATGCTGTTGTCAGTTTGATGCTTGAACCTGTTTATGTAATACTCTGAAAAGGCTCCATATTCTTCCTCCCTTTTCAGTGTTTTCTGTGACCCAGTGAAGGTCTATAACCCAGGGACACTGGGTAACTGTACCGGCATTAAAATAGCAAAGAGGGGGAACAGAGCATGTTATGAGATTCACTACTTTCCCGTCTCCCGGAGTGAGCCTATAAATAGCCTCTCACTCTGGAATAGAGTTTTCCCCAGCGATGCGGTTGAAAGCCAGAAGAACAGCTGCGTTAAAGCCAAGTCCTGTTAGATCAGCAGAGTCAGATGGGCATATCTCTGTCTCTCTCTTGTCTCTTTTCTCTCTCTCACCCTTTATTTCCCACTATCTCACTTTCACTTGCCATTTTTTCCCCTTTGCTCCTGTCTGTCCCACTGTCTTTCTTTTAGTTATACAGAAATATCTTTGTTTCTAATAAACAGTTTTCCTGATTTCTGTCTGTGCTGTTTGCTCAGTTTTCAGATTTGTCGCTCCATCATTTTATCTGCCCTCTTTTCTTCATTATTCTGTCCTTCTCTCTTCCTGCATCTCTCTGACTCTTTATTTGACAGGTTGTCCTTCTTGTCTTCCACAGTCTCGCTTCCTCTTTGTCCTCATCCTGTAGACTTCTCACTGTCAGTTCCTCTCTTTGTCTCTCTTCCTGTGTCACGTTTTATCTGTCGCTCTCTCTTGCTCATTATTACCAGGACTCCCCTGTGTATTCTGTTAATTGGTGCAATCCTAATATTAACAATGCTCATCTGTCTTGTTATAAAAAGCTCCCTGGAAGTAGGCAGATGAACCACATAAAGTATGTTTTGATTAAAAAATTCAGAAGGCATAGCATGAGCTTGTTTAATAGAATTGACTCCATAAAGCGTCCAATTGGCTAAAGGATTAAAAAGTGTAGAATAGGAGCTATAATCTAGTGTGTGTTGGATTCTCTGTATTTTAAAAAAATTGTTAGCTAAAAGTGAATTCCTGCATGCTGCCTGCACCGATTAAGCAATATTAGCTGATGTAATAACCTCACAAGAGATATGAGATGAACAATGCATTTACTGAATCTAAATGTAAATCTGCAAACGTGTTGAAACAGGATGTTTGAAGAAATGTCTCTGGTAGAGAACACACACATTTCTCTTCATAATAAGTTAAAGTAGTCAAGTTAAAACAATTGACATGTCAGTCTGGATATATTTGGTTACAAATGGTAAGAACAAGGTTGGTTCTATGCTATAGCGCACACTCCAAGCAGTTCTTTATGGGAAATGAGTCTGCCACTAACCATTTCAACCATCTGATATCATGCTGTGCATGTTGCGAGTAGTTTTTCACACAACAGCAGGGTACAGCAAAGTTGTTTACTTTGCAGAGAAGTTGGAGGTGAGCAGCCTGTAGCTCGCAGCTCATATTACAGCGCATGGGGACTGCTGCTTCTTGTTTTGTTACACCCTACAATGTTAAAACAAAAAAGCAGAAAATAATTATGAGCATTTGTAATTCCAGTGACTGCCTCACTAACTTGTGTTTTTCCTGTTTGTTCATATTTAGTTGAAAATGATTAAGTAGTAAATTCCTTTATAATAATATCAAATTGAACTCTTTGAAGATCGAATCTCCTCATAGCGATGGGAATCATTACTCAGTGAGTAAGCACCAAATACTTATTTTCCTTTAAAAGTTTTTGAACATGTGGTTTAATTTTTGTAAATTTAAGGGTGATTTTTCAGTAAGTGCTGAAAGCTGTCATAATAATTTACTTAATTTTCCCACAACATTTATCTATCCAACACCGCTGCATTTTTTAAAAATCAGAACATTTTGTCCTTTTTTCAGTTTGCCTGTGAACACATGACTCCTACTGCTCCCTCTCTCCCTGTCTCCCTCCCAGTTTGACATCACAGATGTTTATATATAGCCAGCAGAAGGATTCTCCCATAACACTCTGCTTCAGT
>JAPMNP010677198.1:0-10195 GCA_029874935.1 Atherina boyeri | reverse complement strand
CATGTGGAATTTTAAAATGGATGCAATGGGCTACACTACCTGTAAGAAGAAGAGGTGTTGAGTAATTTCTTGAACCAGTTCATCCTCTACTTTTTCAGGAAAGAATTTGGCCAGGAAATGAAATGTTATTGGTGAGTCCTTGGGAACCTCCTGGTCCAAAACCTTCATGAACAAGTAAATAACAGAAGAGTTGAAGAAAAGTGAGCAACATATGGGCTAATAGACTTAAAGTCAAAGTCATTATTGTCATTGCAATACGACAAAATGGGGAGCGCTGCTCCAACTGCTGCATTTCATAAACAACTTAGAGAATATAGACATAAAGACAATAACAAATCAACTATGTTATGCCATGATACCTGTAACTTGCAACAAACTAGAATATTTATCTACTGATATTTTTACAATTTAAAACAATCTATTGCATGCTGCGGTAATAAATCAGATAAAAACTGACAACTATCACTCACCCGTTTCTCTGGTTTTAGCCAGGCATAAGTGTCCTTAACTGTGTACCTCAGTCCAAAAAACCAGGTTTCCCTTAAACCAACAGTGCGACACACTAGATCAAACAGGTCTTTTCCTTTCCATTTCACCTGAGAAAAACAGAGATGAACAAATCAGTGAGCTAAGATACTGAAAGCTAAAACATACGCCTACAGTTGCTGTTCTGGATCAATTTTCAGTTATCAGAGCTTAAGAAAACATTTTTGTGCCAGCACAAGTGCTGTTCTTTGCTAAAAATGGTAGGTGCGCAAAATTCGGCTGCACCACCAAAGCTGACATATCGAACAACATGTCTCTATCTTAACTGTATCTCGTTGTGAGCTTTCATGAAAAAGAAATGCAACTCTTCTTTCCAAGCATGCAAGGTTGTTTAGAATTCTATTATTTTAGCTTCTTCTGTGGACCCGTTGTGAAATGCTGCTGACAGACAAGCTGAAATTTAATTTGTCCTTTCAGAATTGAATTTTCTTCTTGACTTTCTTTAGGTTTGTTTTGTGTTTAAAGTTTGTGATCAGGTATGAAAATCAGTTTTCCTTGCAAATGTTTTGCCACACAGCTATATGTACAGTACATGGCACTACATATCTCGCCCAGATAAACCTGTGTGAGCAACTCTGGAGAAAACGATTAGTTCTTTGCCTTTTTCCAACATGAAACCAACTGCAGTATCATAGTTTGCCCCTATTCTGTAATTGATCATATTGGCACAGGGGGGCTGAATGACGTTTTCTTTTTAAACATGCCCATTTTTCTTAGTCCTTAATCTCAGGCTCACACACTAATTCTTGTACCCGAAAGGCACTTCACCAGATTGAAAAAGACATTTTTGAAGCTCACTTCAATTACAGAAAAAGTGTCATTGCTTCCAAAACAGATAACGTGCGGCTCAACAGTATCAGTGTGAAGCTCTGATTAGCATATAAATAATTTTTGCTCAGTTAAAAGTAAAAAGAAAAGATCACACTATTTCATGTGGCAACTGGCACCAAATGATGAGTGAAGTTAAAGTACAAATTGTGAACTTACTGGCATGACTGATAAAAAAAAACGCATGAGTCAGGACCTGTGTAGCCACTGAGGTCTACTTAATGGTTTCCTCGGGGAAACCCTGAAAAACACACTTTCAAGAAGATTGAATGCCATGCATCAGGGTGTAGGCTGTGTGTTTGATCACAACAAAATTGCTCTGCTCTTCTTCTTATCTCCCCAGATGTATGCACCTGCACTATGACTTGATCAAGGTATCAAGGTATCCAGGAATACGGCACATCATGACCTCCACGAATCAACAAGAGCATCATCTTACAGGAGCATATCTGCCCATCCTAGTGTGCTGATCCATCAGTTGGCTGATTTCATCAGAGCAAAAAAAGGTATTTGTAAACTAATTCAACCAATAAATAATTCAATGTTGGCTTGTTTCACAGACACAGATAAAAGACCCAAAGGCCTACAGATANCACTATTTCATGTGGCAACTGGCACCAAATGATGAGTGAAGCTAAAGTACAAATTGTGAACTTACTGGGATGACTGATAAAAAAAAAAACGCATGAGTCAGGACCTGTGTAGCCACTGAGGTCTACTTAACGGTTTCCTTGGGGAAACCCTGAAAAACACACTTTCGAGGAGATTGAATGCCATGTATCAGGGTGTAGGCTGTGTGTTTTTGATCACAACAAAATTTCTCTGCTCTTTTTCTTATCTCCCCAGATGTATGCACCTGCACTATGACTTGATCAAGGTATCCAGGAATACCGCACATCATGACCTCTACAAATCAACAAGAGCATAATCTTACAGGAGCATATATGCCCATCCTAGTGTGCTGATCCATCAGTTGGCTGATTTCATCAGAGCAAAAAAAGGTATTTGTAAACAAATTCAACCAATAAATAATTCAATGTTGGCTTGTTTCACAGACACAGATAAAAGATCCACAAAGGCCTAGATATCCATACCTCACAACTGAACTCCATTTCAGCATCCATAGTGATAACTTTTACTTTAAAAGTCTTTGGCTGTTTCTTCTTCAATCCCAGAATAGACATCTTGAAGTTAGTTTGTTTTTGTTATTTTATAAAGAAACCTGAAAAGAAGAACAGATCTGTGTTCAGAGCCAAGAACAGCCTTAACACTTAATCTACATTCTAAAGCACTTGGTTTATGCACCCTGTTTCTGGGCTATCCGGTGATAAAATAATACAGCATCAAACGATTTTATAGAGAAAAAAAGTTGCGTAATATCTATGTTCAAAACAAGGAGCGATTGAAATGAGAATGAGGCCCATTACCAGGGAGTAAAGTTGAACTTCTGCCGTCCAACTAGGCTCAGAGAAGGTTGGGCTTTTGTGTTGGGGTGACCAATGCTAAGCTAACTTCTACCACTAAACAGCGTTATTTTTACACACAATGCCACAAAACGGACAAAAACAAGTTGGAGCCATAGCGGAACTTTTCAGAAATCTCCATGATTAAATATAACGTAATAATAGGTTCTAGCTATCAGTTAAACAATTTTGCCCAAGCTGCTTAATCAGTTGGTACGAAGTTAGCTGGTTAGCTTAAAATCAGGACGACTTTCCAGAAGATTTTTGTTTTGACTCCCAGTCACTCTACAGGTGGGAACATGAATAACAGAGAGGGATACCGCTACTGCGCATGTGCAAAACTTTGGCTACACGAATGCCTACTTCCACTGCAAGGTGTCCGTGAATGCAACAGTGGGGTTTGATCCCAGTTTAATTCGTGCAGAAATTATCTGTCTGAACTCTGATGACAGAATAAAGTTAATGAAAACTTTAACGCTGAACAAGTTGTGTTTTAAAATAAGTGGCGGAAATGTTCTAGAAATAATCTTTTCCTGATATTTTTTACTGAGGGAATAGTGGACCCGCATCTTACATTGATCGCTTCCTGGTTCAGTCTGCAACTCATGAGTGTGGTCCTTCTGTATCTGGAGGATACTGTGAGCTCTGGAGAGGGAACCTGCCAGTAAAAACAACTAGCGAGGTTAGTATTAGTAGTTCCACCACTTCTTTGGCCCTTCATATAATGTTAATGTGAATTAGCCAAAACATCAAGAAAGACATTTTACAACCTTGGGAGAACACAGGCAAGCAGTTGCATGAGGAAGGGAAACCGTTGTGGTTAATATTCCTTTCATTTTATTTGTTTTAACCTTACTTGATTAGCCTACTGTAGTCGTATCAGTATTAGTCAGGTGAAATTAAATGTTGTTTTAAATTATTTTTTAACCTTTATTCCACCAAATAAAATGAATTGAAATCCTAATCTCTTTAACAAGGGTGACCTGGCCAAGAGGTCAAACACACGTCAACATGAACAATTACTGTATCTGCTACTGCTTAAATTTCTGAAGCAAAAATATCAAACATATGTCAAATTTGATCATTTCTGCCAAATTGAATAAAAGAGTAAGGAGATGAAGCTGACGGAAGATCAGGAATCCAGTGATATATTTTATAATTATTTATTAACTCCTTTTTCTTTTCTCAGACAGATTTTATTTCAGAATGTCATCTGTCAATAACACATTTGAAAATGTAAAAGCGGTTATCTTATCAGCTCATGAAAGCACCACATCATGGGAAAAGGTCAACTTCTACAACTCCTGGGCAGAGAACTACGATCAGGTGAGTAAAGTTGAATGGTTACAGCAAAGTATTTGCATTGTCTTTTCTTTCTGTTTTTCCAGGTAGATACAATAGTGCTTTAAAGAATGTGACCCATTAAGAGTGTTTTTATGTTTCAACATAAGAATTAAATTTGACATAAATTCAAAACCTATTAGACAGAAACATATTTGTTCTTTCTTTAATTGTAAAAATGGATCAATGTTACATACAGTATCTTAGTGGCACAAATATGTAAAGTTTTGCTTTCAGTGGTTGGAAAAAAATTTGCAGTAATAATTGGAGTTGTGTTCATCAGCCCTGCACCTTGGCCTGGATGATCTGTAGTCCACTTCTCTCTGCCAACCAGCTTCCACTCAGGGATGTTTGTGGGTTTCCTCACATGAACTGCTCGTTTCAGGTTCTAACAATTATTAGATTAATAATAATTAGCTATTTTAAATTCATCATTCCATCAGTTATGGCAACATTGTCTGGTCCAAGTGCTGTTAGAAAGGCCCAAACCATGATATCACCACCACTGTGTCTCAGAGATGCGATAAGGAACCATAAGGGCCAATTCACTGATCGTTAGCTATAGTTGTGGGGGGTGAACAGCAACAGACTTCATAACAAATATAACAAAGTGCCAAATATGATAAACAATTAAGGAGCTTAGGCGAAAAGCGCAGAGTCTAGCTGCACTGGATTTGCATAACTATTTCAATATTTTTCCATTTTAACTTCCATATTTACAGAGTTAAGCAAAGCTTAAGAATCAACTGCGCCATATAGAGATATGTTCGAAAAGCCCCGTTGCTAAAAACCCACAGTGCCCTGTTAAATACATAAGGTTTGTTATGCTGCAAAGTTCTTTTTCTGTTCTCCGAACCTACTGCTTTGACTTTAACTAATATAAACCAAGGATTTCTAGTTTAGCTCTCTGGCTAGTTCACATGATCTGTTCCAACCTGCAGCCATGCAGTAATTATGCTTTTTAGAGCCATCATAGCTTTCTCCCTGCTGCTCTGCCATACACACCATTGTTGTTCAATAATCTCCTGATGACAGAATCACATTTAAACTCTTTTCTCGGCTGATGGGCTACTCTGCCTTTTTTGAGGTCATCAAATATGTAATGTGTTTATGCTTTGATACATTTCCACAAATGTGTTGTGCGACTTGTGTATATTATTGTTATCTGGAGGTAATGTTTTAAATTCATTATTTATTCTAACAAATTTTCAACTGTTTCTGTAACAGAAACTGATGCTGAAACAGACTTATTCTGTCTTGTCATGTACCGCAGTGATACAACTGTTAAAGGTACATTTGCCAAACAAGACACGAAAGCAGCATTATACTGCTTTCTAGTGGTCATTCAGAGGAGTGATCTTAGCATTTAAAACTACAACTTGTATCCATTGAAGATGGTGTATTCCTCTGTAAGATGTCAGCAGCAGGAGAATCATTAGACACTCATTCTTTAGGATGTAAATAGCTTTTAAAAAGTTATGAAATGGTAAATCTCAAAGACTTTGACTGTCACTTTTTTAGTTTATTTCAACATGTGCCTGTTCAGAGTCCTCTGATTTATGGATGCAGCTTTGGGTATCCAGCTATGAGATGGGGTTAAGCAAGCTGTGTTCACTACAAACAGAAGAAGTTGGAGCCATTTGTTCAGTAGAAAGTAGTTTTCTTTTAAACTGTACACACTGATTAAACCAGTGGAGTGTGTAACCAGTGACTCCTGATGACAAAAACCTGCTAACAGTGAAATAAGGAAGCACAGATCCTGAACAAAGCAATACACATAACACTTTCCAGTTTTACAGACAAACACGAACTTGTAGAAGTTTGGTGCAATTTCAAGCCTAAAATGTTTAACTTCTGTCATATAACAGAACCAGCAACTGCTGAGCATATCAGATGAATCTTTACTTCTCTTATTTCTCTCTTTATTTAATTTATTCATGTATTCTTTTTTAATAGGATGTGGCTGTTCTTGACTACCGTGCACCAAGTCTGGCAGCAAACAGCGTCTCATCCCATTTTAGCAGTGCACGAGAAGCAGCTGTTGTGTTGGATGTGGCGTGTGGTACAGGATTGGTGGCCAAACAAGTAAGTTACTTCTGCATTAGTGAAACTTGAGCAAATACAGTGTTTACAGTTTCAATAATACAACATATTTTTGTAGTTGATGAAAGCCTTTTCTGAAAATATTCTGTTTTGAGTTTATAATATCTGATTTTTTTTTTTGTTGAAATTTAATTCCTTTCTTTGTCAAGGATACTGGATTTTCATTGAATATCAATAAGCTATTTATGTGACAAGCTATGCTTTTTGTGTACCATCAATGTCAATATCACTAATAGGCAAAGTTGTGTCTGTTGCGCAGATGAAAAAACATGGATTTGGACATTTTGTCGGAGTCGATGGCAGTGAGGCTATGCTGGACATGGCCAGAGAGAGCGGTTTGTACCAGAACTTGCAACAGTCCCTGCTGGGAGAGGATCCACTCCCTGCACAGTGGGGTAATAAATCTAAAAGAATATGAATGGCATCACCCAGGTCATTGTTCACTGAAGCTCATTTGGTGATCCTCAGGAAACATGATTTTGTATCTTTAGTTGTTTCACAGTTAGTGACTATGATTGTGTTAATATTCTGTTAATATGTCTGCCCTCACACATTGTTGTGGTTGTTTTAGTATTTGAAAATTGTCCTAATGATCTTTTGTAAATACATTTTTTAAACAACTTTAGAGTTGATACTACAAGGCACAACCTGTAGTACTACATTTATGTAACTTTGAACTTATGTAAATTTCTCTTCATCTCCAGCTGATCTGTTTGAAGTTGTTGTGATGGTGGGGGCATTGAGTATCGGTCAGGTTCCTGTTGGTGTGGTGAGAGACCTGTGCAAGGCCTGCAAGTCAGGTAAGAGTGTGACTTTTGGTTTTACTGTATTTCAGCTTAACTATACTCACAAGATGTAACTTTATACCAACCCACTTCACTTCAACTGCCACATTGCACTGTGTCATCTTTCCACCAGGTGGCTACATTTGCATGACAACCAGAAGTAATCGAGACAATCAGGAATACAAAGCGGCCCTTGAGAGCGAGCTAAAGCAGATGGAAAAGGAGAGGCTCTGGACTTGTGTAGAGGTCATTGAGGTGGACGACTGGGAGAGAGCCGTGTCAGAACAGGAAGATGGCTACATATCTGGTGTAGTGTACCTCTACAAGAAGCTATAAGCCAATGTACAACTGTGTGAGTTGACATGACTTAACATAAAAAATGTGCAGAATGGCAATGCTCAAGCACTGAGATTTTAAGCTAAATTCACACAATGTAAATTAAATATTTTAAATAGTTATGATTAGAAATTTTGACTTTATGTCACAAGTGGAGACATGTATCCAAAAATACTGGTGTCCAGCAAGTCACTGTCCTTTTCATAAACCTTTTTATAAACCTTTGAGCCCCTCAAACCTATTTGAGATCTCTGTCTCAGATAAAACAGAGTGGAGTTGATTCTAATCTAATATTCTATTGGAGGCTTTGTTGTCCTAGAAAATTGTTTATTGCTAGGCTCTTTCAGTGTCGGCACCAACATGTTGCATATGTTCTTATTGGTCTGTTGTGGGAAGTGCTATCTGCGATGTGGCCATCTGGTAGAACAGCAGTGTCAGAGCCTGCCAAGAAACTGACTAAACTGATCAAGAAAGTTGGCTCTGTTCTGAGGACAACTCAAGGGCCCCTGGAGCTGATTGTCCAGGGAAAAAGACAGCAGGCATTACTGTAAATAATGGACAATTCTTCACACCGTCTACACACAATGCAGTGGGAAAACAATGTGTTTAGTTAATGGTTTTCTTTAGGTCCACTGTAATATAAAACGGTTCAAGGCGGTGTTCCTCCAAGCCGTCATCCTTGACAAGAACTCAAATGAGTGAATATTGACTGTCATTTAATAATTCATGATCTTAAAGAAAGAGACAAAAGAGCTTGAAAAAAGAGATAAAAGAAAAAAACTATGGCATTATAATTTATCTTCAGAGATTAATAAAGTTATTTCATTTAATTCCATATTAATCAGCTTAATACTGTTTTTATGTTATTAGTCTGATTATGTGGAAGTATTTTTATTTGGCAGTGGCCACACTGTTTTTGTTCACCATCAACCTTGAGATGTCAGTGTATCATCAGAATGAACATCAGTTTAGATGGTTTACAAGTGTATCAGCCACTGTGCTGCCAAATATTTATCTGATCCACTGAAACTTGGTGTAACTCTATTTGCAAACTTCACCAAACATGTCAGACACACTTCTGACATGTTTGATGGATTTACTAGGAATAATAAATCAATTAATTGAACATTGCATACAACTATTACTTTGTCATTTTTCCCTGGGATTGATTAAGTATTTTTCAGTTAATTTCAATTCATTTTCACTTCATTGACAAGAAATGTAAAGTTAGGTGAGGTGTTTTTGATTCATTCTGTTTTTTTCCTTTTGTTTGTTTTGACATTTTCTATCTTATTAAGCTAACAAAATGTTTCTTGTTTAGGTAGTTGTGTATCTCTCCATCATTCAGAAACATCATCAAGGTGTTTCACTTTCTGAAAAACATAAAGCAGGACATTGGTGCTAAATGATGATGCTTCTGGAGATTTGAATCCGAAAGATGTTCTGTAAACATGATTCACTGAAACTAAATGCTGAATCCTCTGCAAACACACACTGCTTCCTCCTCCAACAATGAACACCTTTGCTGTCATCACACTCTCTGTTGAACCAGTTTGTCCTGTGACTTGTAATAGCCGGGAACAGGACCGAAAGTCCAGGTGGATTCTGAAAAGCTCTTTTTTTGTCCATGTTTCACATTTTTGAATGTTTAAGAAATGTAAATAAATCCAATTAAGTCATGACTCATCAAATTACAGCAATTTATTAAAAAGTGAATGTAAAAATGTTTTCAGTGATATTTTTAAACAAGATAAAACAATTGAGTTTCACTGCAACTGTATGATAAAAAAGTATAATCTTCATAGAAACCTCTGTTGAGAATAACAAATATCAAAATGTTTACACGAACAAAATATGTTTTCATTGCCATTCACACATACTCGGGTGGAAAAAAGAAAACAATTCTATCAATGTTAACTGAAATAAAAAATCATCTATATTTTAGTAAAAATCTACTTTAGGCTCCTTCATTAATCCTTTAGTATTCAAGGTGACATTTGAAACATAATATAATATAACATAATGAAAAAAACTAAAATGTCTGAGGTAAAATTCTAAATAAATCTTCATTCTGTCCATTTAAACTCAGAAAAATCAACTGATATCAGTATGATATTCTACATTAACAAATCACAATTAGTGCCAACATTTTGTGGTGAAGAAGTTCATTCATTACAAAAAAGACAACTGCATACTTCACTAGCTTTACTTTCCCCCCCCCTCCAGTTTTCCAGTCAGTTCAAGCCCATATAAAGCTACTATTTCTCCTCTGCATTGAAATATTAACTTCTTTTCCCTATTTTCCTTCAAAAATAACTCTTATGAACTATTACTTTTCATCAGTAAAGAATCACAGAGTAAGTAAAGTAAGACTATAAATATCAGTTCAAACAGTAAACTGTAATATGCATGTAAACTTTGGTAAATATGTCTCCATTTTCCATCTCTTCATATCCATATTACAGGTATGTTTTTGCTGGGTTTGAAGGTGCATCTTCATTTTCACTCCCAACTGATGTCTCTTCCATCTCTGCTTGTTTGAGCTGAGACTTTGTCGACGGTGCCTCACTGTGTTCGGACTTTGTCGACTCTGCTCTTTTCGTCTGTGACTTTGTTGAGGGTGCCCATGATCTTTCTGACTCTCTCATATCCTGGTCAGACCCAACTTCCCATGGAGGCTTTGTGTACAGCGGAGACTTTGATGTCGCTCCCTCTTGCCTCGGGGACATGGTCCTCGGGGACATGGTCCTCGGGGACATGGTCCTCGGGGACATGGTCCTCGGGGACATGGTC
>JAPMNP010677171.1:0-13134 GCA_029874935.1 Atherina boyeri | reverse complement strand
CCTAAAATGCACAGGCAGCCAGTGGAGGGAGGCCAGGGTGGGGGTTATGTGCATCCTCTTCCGTACTCCAGTTAAAGTCATGCTGACCTTTGTGTAATTCACTCAGACTCCAACTCCTTCTACCTCATCATAAGAAAAGGAATCATTCTTGTTGTAGCTGTGTGTTGCTAGATCAATGGAAAGCTTGATACCCTTTAGTACCAAACAAATCGATAGCAAGATGTTCTCTCAAATCAACTGTAATCAACCTGACTGAAAGAGAGAATGCTGATCCACTGGCTCACAAACATAACACAAACTGATACGCATGCATGCACGCATTCTAGTTGAATATGAGTACAACATCTTTACTAAAAACATGTAGCTTTTGGAGGCTGCTAATACTTGATAGGAACAGTTGAGTCAAGGTTAAGATTTAAATATCTCATTATTCATTAAGGAAGCAGTAACAATGGGAACTATGCCTCACAAAAAACAGGGACTGTGTCTGTACAGGTAGCTCAATTAACGTTTCTCAAGGACACAAAGATTTTCTATCACAGAAGACTCTCAACAGATCTACTCTAATGCTGTGGGAAATGGTTCAAAAGCATTTTTCTATTTGGGCTAATGGAAGATATTAAAATGCTGTGGCTCGCCTTGGCAACAGTGTGAAAATATTATATCAGAAACTGGTTACACTGATACTTCTTTTTCTTTAAAAGCCTTCTGCAACATAATTGGAAGTGTAGGAGTGATAAAAAAGACTGTGGCAAAAGTAGACTTTGCAGAGGGGATGAGGGGATTCATCTGACTGTTGTGAAGGGATTTAAGTGATTGACAGATACAGCATGAAAGCTGACCCTTCTCTGATAGCGGTGGCAATACAGTTGTAAAGCTTAATAGAGCCTTTACTAGAAAAAAGAAAAAAAAAGTTTTAATGTGCAGCATCTTCTCTTCTATTTCTCCAGGGAAATTCAGAGGACTTTCAAACAGATGTGTCCTCCGGGCTCTGAATCACAAGATAATTAAAAGGCTCTTCACGATCAGAGGGCTGTATCCTAATATTGCACCTCATCATTTGTCTGGAACTCAGCACAATGCCGTTGCTTTGACATAATCCACTCAAAGGGCTCTGTGCAAACAGGTAGGGAACCAATAATAATCTGGTCTTCATCATGTGAAGATGGGAAATCCATTCTGTGTAAGGGGTAGCCTATCATTCTGCCAATCAAACGCTGGAATAGCCGATCCATAGGTATTATCAGTTTAAAGGACAAATATGCAGCATGTATGGTTCTCAGCATGGCTTATCAGACTGGAGCTTTTAAATAACAAAATGTAATGTGTTCATGTCTAAGACAAGTAAAGTCACAATGCAGGTTTCTGACAAAAACATATCATCTGAAAAGGACAAAGGAAGCAGTAATCTCAATATCAGTCATTCATATTGTTCAGCAATCCTTTCCTCATCTGCTGCTTCAGGACACTAAGAATAGTACCATTTCAAAATAATCCAAACATTTATCTGTCAGCCATTTATTTTGCGCTTCTTCTGTTTTTTTAGGGGGTGTTGTAGAAATGATTCCTTTGGTTAAGTGACCACATATGCTCACTGGGAGACGCTTGCTCAGATTCAAAGGAGGCTGTTCAGCTTTGGATCTGGAAATGAGGCTGTAGATTGGATTATGATGCCATTTTTAATCTGCCTTTTCCCCTTGCAAGATATTGCTCCTCCCCTGCTTCTTAGCGTAATACAAAACTTGACAAGAGGAGATTTTGCTGAATTGCGGCACAGTGATGACTCTGTGATTCCTTATGACACTCTAATTTGAGCTTATAGTGGCAGAGTTTTAATGCAGACATGAGAATAAAACCCAGTCACGGAGACCCTTTTTCTCTCTGGGTCCATTAAAAGGTCCCACTCATCTTCTTGCATACTTTAATTACAGTCATCTTGTCCTGTCTCTTATCCTGATTTCAGGGATGTAAGAGCCTGACTATCATGTTTTTCCTTCAAATTGTCAGAAATATAATACAAGCTATAACACTGACATGATGTGCTATTTTTCTCCATTTTACACTTAGTCTGTAATTCATTTTATTAGGTCATCATCCTTTACTTAAATCATAAGCAGATAATTGCGCATGCATAGAATTTTTAGTTACTTACATGGTCAATGAGATAAATGCTGAATTGTTGCTTTCCTCATCGATGTGGTTTAATTGCATGATAACAACATATAGTGTTGAGAGCTAACACCCCAAGCTAACTACTCCAATTGCCAAAATGTTAATCATGGTTAAGTACAATATCCACCCTAAGATCCTGAACAAGTTCACAGTGCATTTACATTTACAGTATCTATTCATTTTGGTTCAGCTGACAAAGAGAGCTGCACAAGCATCAGTTTCACTAAATGCAGGGGTTGAGCAAAGTCCTTTTTTCAGAATATTGCTCAAAGACACTTCAAATCTATTGGCCAGTGCCAAATCTCTGACCTTTGAGTAACAGGACAGCCTCCCCAAGCCCCAAAGCACCCTTCCTCATGACATTTAACACAGTGAGTAAAAGAACAGATGGGGTCAGAGGAAACACAACCACCTGGGAGAAGCATAACGAAAAAAATCAAATGTGTAATGACTACATATCTTGCCTACTCACAGTGACATGTCCAAACTGTGTGCACTCGGAAATGGTAATCAGTAAGCAGTGTAGTTCTCAAATAGCCTAATTGTCATAAATGTCCTTGAAAGGCTTGAATATGTTTACAAAGGAGACACAGCTAAATTACTTGAAGAGCAGTAAACTGATGATGCAAAATAAACTAATTAGAGACTGGGACCTTTAGAGGAGCTCCAGTTATTCCTCAATCAAATATAAACAATTACCTAAACATGTTTCTTTTAGTTGTAGACAACCTACCTGAGAATTTTCATTGTATCCATCAACCATCTCAGCTACATGCATACGGTTCAATTGCAAAACAAACAGAAATAAACTTTGTGTCAGCTTTGAATAGCTAAATAATCTAAAATACCAGAAAACAAATGGTGGAATCTAATAAATTTGTGTACTTTGCACACAAGATTCTTATCTACATTATCCTTTTCCACCTACACCTCCGGCCTGTGAGCAACTAAGAATAAAACTTAGATGCCTTTCTAAGCCAGACATCTTGCTTTTAGCATAAAAAACAAAAAAGGACAAAAAATAAATAAATAAATAAAATAAAACAAGCTTTTGATAGAAATGTTCTGCATTATATGCCATCACACCATCAGAGCCAAACAAATACATGGCAGTCTAGATAACATTCAGTGTCACAGAGAAGGAGAAAATATTACAGCATGCATAACAATGGCAGTTTAACTCTGAATCCTCTGACAGCAATTCCATGATGCCTTTGCAATTCAAATGATGTGTAGTAAACACTGGCAAGTGAAATGCCAAAGCTGACACAGCCTGTATGCAGTCGTTTTTNGGCTAAGGTTCATTACCTTACAATACAAGCTTTGAAATACTGAAAATAAAGCTTTTTTTTTTTTGTCTATGATCCTTGGCACGATAAGTTAGGGGAAACGCATCATGTGAGCACCGTTCAGTCAATGGCAGATCATTGTAAAAGGCCTGTCCAGTGATAATAATAATAATATGCTGTATTCTCATTATCACTGGACAGTCCTTTACTCAACGGTATATACATTCGTTACTAAACGATATACGCTAGTGTATATTATAAACTAGCATAGATATTATACAGCCAATGACCAGCATTGTTAAGTAAAGGGCATATTATGTAAACCTATATAGTTAAATGAAAACCAAGGTAAAACACAAAAGTAGAGGGCAAAGGACTAAAGCTTGTCTTGCTTGACAGTTACGAGTCTCCATATGGCCATGAATAAGAGGCAATAGGCCAATAACAAACTCAAGGGCACTAACAACAAAGACAAATCTGTAAAGCTTTTCTCTGACTTCTCTCTTCAGCTTTGCTGCATATTTGGATATTAGAATAGACAACAATGTGTAGTGCAGATAAAGATGCTGATTGTTTTATATTTCAATTGTAATTGGAATTTTGCAATCTGCTTTTTAAAGCAAATTATTTCAATAGGATAATAATAAAAACATGCAAACCTGTAAAGCGTATGTGAAGTAAAGGCCTCATCTCTTTCTCTGATCACTGGTAAAAGGATTCCACTGAGCTCAAATTTTCAATACTAAGAGAAGTAGCCATCAAAAAGATTCAATAATGCATTGATTTAAGCAATATCTACCAAGAATAGCAATGCTTATTTCTAATTAGCACTGTATAATATGTCTGGGGTGCTATTCAACATAGTATCCATAGGCCTGCCTGTACAAATGTGCAGACTCAGAAATGTGTTCCTGCAATTAACCTTCTTGCAGCATAAAATGGTCTAATAGAAAGCCAATTAATTATCTGCTATTCAGAATCGTAAAATACCCCCTTCTAGTCGTGAAGAAAATGGTGAATGTGGTTTAGAAAAACAACAAAAATAAATAAAAATTAAGAATGAATCTATAACTCCTGCACTGACAAATGCCTCAGTAGACTGAAAGAGAAACGAACATCTGGGCCTGAGCAAAGCATCGCGTTAACATGGGACTAATGAGGAGCAAACAACTTGTCCAAATTTACCTGAAATCGCTGTAGGGGTGAATTATCCAAAATCCGGCGGATTTAACTCGCTCTTGTTCCCGTTCAACCGCCTTCTCACTCCCAAACATCCTCAGGGAGAACTTGTTGACCCCTGGTTGAAGCATTGCTCCCAACTGTCTGTGTATGAACCCAGCCTGATATAATCTCTCGTCGTCCGGCAGAATTTGATCAATGCCATCTAACTTTATAAAGCCTGACTGCATGTCCGGGGAATCGTTTTGGGCACCACCGCTGGCACCCTGCGCACCTTGATCCGGCTGCTCATCACTGATGGCTCCAGTGGGGCTCTCTTCGCTCGGGGTGACATCCCCCTCGGTGATGAGACGTCTCTCCTCGGCCGAGTCAGAGTCGTGCACATGCCGACTCGTAATGGACGAGAGGCTGCCTCGAAATCTCCGGCAATCTCCATTTGAGCTAGTCTTCATAGGTCTGCCGATGTCCGTCTCCATAATCACAGACTCCCCACTTTTGGTTTCACCGATGCCTTTGCAGCTTCCCCCAGAGGTCGGCGACGGCAGAGGCTTCATCCTGATACTCTTCCTCCGGGTGTCCTTGTCTGCGTCTTCTCCTTCACCCATTATAGATGTTTTCTGTCCAATGTGCTGTGGCAAACTGTAGAGCCTTTTACGCATGGAGGAGTGCAACCTGTCCATTATGACATTGAGACACAGGAGAGGAAATTAAATAAATCCAGACTGGTACGCTGTACGGTAATGATTATTGCAACCAGCCCCACGCTCCGTATCTGTTTGTAAGAGCGATCAGTCTGGAGCTAATCTGAATCCCTGAAACCCCGCGAAACATGACATGAACGGCCGTGGCTCCGCTGGAACAGATGAGAGACACTCGTTCTCATAATTAGACTCCCTGACAGTTTGCATATGTCTTCACGCGCAGCCTGGGCGGTCCGCTTGGTCACTGCGTCCTCGATGTGCATCTTTGTGCGGCTCCGACATTGTGCGCAAAAGTGGAAAAAACTGCTTGAAAGTCACCTTAGCGTGACATATGAGAGACGTGCCGACGGATAGTGATACGGAGACCGGGGAAAGGTCATGCACGGCGAGGAATGTTCTTTTCACTATATCTCCTTCCAGCTGCCTTCAAACAAAGCGACAAAATCACGCAAAAATACAGTAGAGCATTCCAGGGACCGCTGACATCACTGATCCATAGTCAGGGTGCGTTTTGGTGAATAGTGAATATTCATGATGCTGATCTATTGGGTTGCCATAGGAGCGAGAACTGCAAATAAGCTCAGCCCACCTTGTTTAAAGGGGAATGCTCTTCCCATTCTTAAAACGCCACCCGGTTGACTCAAGTTAAGGCTAGCGACGCAAACCCATTGTTAAATCCTACTGTGGGCTTCACCTGAAGAATCAAGTAGCTCGCTTTCCATCCCATTTTATCGGTCTGATCTACTGCGTAATTTGCGCACATGACTCCTGTTGAAGCCACGGGGATCATTAGGCTCATATAAAAACTGATGTTATGCGAGGGTCTTCACAAATGGCAATTGTAGTCATTAATACGTCAGTTATTGATTTGTCCGTTTCTATTCTAACTGATTTATGACATTTTTCCGTCTGATGTCAAACTCAACGGTCTCAATATCTGAACAAATCTAAGCTATTTTCAAGCAAGTAGTCGGAGTGATTGTAATTTTTCTGCAAATATCGTGAAAGTGTTCATTTTATTTTTTTTATTTTTTTTGCAGTTTATGGCTCAAACAGACAATGTCTTGCCTTTAAACATCGGTGTATTCACTCTGAATGGCAATTCTGACAATTTATGTCACTCACTAATGCAGAAGCGTGAGAGTTGAACCGCAGGCAGATTTTTTTTCTCTTGCTTCTTTTTAGTTCCAGCATTACGCATAAGCCTTTAGTTTTTATTTGTACCGTTAAAAAGTTCATGTAATCATTAACTGCTCCAAAAAACTGGCGTATAATGGAAAAAAGACATAAGGAAAACAATAAACTTTAACCAAACATCTTTACCTATATAAAAATGAAGAATGCACTGATAAAATATGAAACCAGTAATAGTAATAGCCAACAGGTCCACATAGGTTCACATTATAGGCATATAGGTCCATTTCTTTTATAAGCCGTTTGATATTTCAGATTCTTTCTTTTTTTTTCTACAGTGAATAGTGAAAGCCTCAAATATGCTAAAACTGCAGTCTATTTTTTCTGTGCTGCATTTGTTGAAACTACTCAAAAATGAATAAACAGAATAAAACTGTTGCCACAGAAAACACAGTTCAGTTCATATTAGTAGCCTACACATTTTTCAGTAACCTCTTTCCAGAGTAAAAAAAACAAAACAAGTTGTTGCAGTTTTTAAAAAACGGACTGACAACCACAAAACACAAATCAGTTCAAATCTGCAGACAATGTGAGGTAGTTTACAGGTATTAAAATGTCAAAATATATCTCTACATTGTTGTAAAAGCTGTGATTTTATTCAAGTCCACCACAGGACAATGGCTGGCTCCTGGTTTGATCCCTCTTTAAAAATAAATCAAGAAGTCCTTTAGAAATTGAATAATATCTATCCAGTCTTGGAGAGCAATAAGAATATACATATATAGAAAAATATATAGAAAATGAATTAAAATATTGTGATACTGAGAATATAGGCTATATTTAGTTAGCAACTGATCAAAACTACTGATTTTTGTCACATCTAAATGTGCTATTTTAAGTGAAAAGCATTTTTGTGAAAAAAATAATTCAATATGATCCTTTGACGCTCTCCCCTGTCCAGGAATGCCTGGCAAATCTCTGGACAATGCAGGACAAGTGTCAATACTGCAAGTATACCATAGAAGGTATCACAACTCACAAAAAGCTGTCTCAATAGGCAGGCATCATTTAAAAACAAAACAAAAGAAAAAATTGTAGTAACACTCAGATTGTGAACATTGTTTTGAACAATTCCTTTGTCAAATCTTCACATCTTATTGTCTGCCAATCAATTCAGTGGCCCTAGCAACCTGAGTCTGCCATCCCTACAATGAGCCAATCACATCAAGGTATTGGCCATCACTTAGAACACCTTTCAGCGCTTTAAAATTTGCATGTCTATCAGTAGTGAAAATCTTTTCTGACACATTTTTTAACAAGTGTTTACAACCTTTTTACTGCCTACTCTCAGAGATGCTCCATGTTGAACCAGAGAAAACATCTAGTCTATGAAGACTTTTCAGCATAGTCCAATAATAAAATATTTATCAGAAAAATATAAAATTAAAACAATCAATTAATCCATGTCAGTCGACCTAGCATATAGGAATTATATCTATACATTTTAACCTATATTGATAACTTTAGTCAGAGAAAAACAAATCTGCTTCACAAAACAATGTAAGAAAGCTGAAAAGAAAAGTAAAGTAATGAAAAGAACCAGCTGCATATTCCTTACAGTTCACAAATGGCAGATTTACAATATGGTTCCTGCAAATGAAATGAGTTGATAAATTGACTTGTGAGAGGAAGGAGATTAAAAAAGAAACGTCTTTGCATATCCCCTTATATAAGCCCTGAAAACTATACTTCTAATTCAGGTTGAGAGTGTATCCCAGTACGACATTGACGTTTCCGTGCCTTCACAATTCCAGTTCAATTTCTGAGCTCTATACTGTATTTCTTTGGCCTCACACAAAATTCAGCGGACCATTTAATATTCTTGATAAAATCTTTAGAGCCTTACTTGGTCGCGCCTTTTTAAATAACTTATGTTGCTATATAAGTAGAAATCTGAAATCCTCTGACCAGGGTTTGTTGTTCTTAACTCCGGGCTAAACACAAAAAAGACAGTGCTTTCTTTTAAGGTCATAGCTTGTGAACGCTCTCAAATTTCACTCAAGATATACGGGCCCTAAGGACATTTTAAAAAGCAGCTCATGACCCATTTTCTAAGACTCACTTATGTTTAATTTGTTTTTTTGAGGGCTGCCCTTGTCTTGCCAAAGTTTTTGTATGGTTTTCGACATTTAATGTTTGTGGATATGTCTACTCACACATAGACCTAAGTCTTTTATTGCAAAGAACTTTGACTCCTGGCGATGAAAGGCTTTACTTGCTGAATTACCAAATGTGGCAAAAGTGACAAATTTGCCACTTTAAGAAGTAGCCTACCACCACAAAACAAATTTGAGTTTTGCATGTCTGATATTTAATATCAGACAGAGTCCATTAAGGACACATTTGTTTCATATTCTTCATAATAATCGATTTATCAATAAATAAGGAACTTAAGAATATTCAAAAGTGTATTTGGCCTTGAAATATGAGCATTTTCTATTATTATGTTGGGCTTGCTGCTCTTCAATCTCTGGAACTCTCTTTCTTCTGACCTCCGTAGGCCTAATGTTGACAACCTCCCTCTTTCAAATCATCTCGAATCTCAAAACTCACCTGTTCAAACATGCCTACCTTTAACTGTTTTTTGTTACATCTGTTTGACTGCTTTTTTAACTGTTGTATTCTATTCTTTATTTTGCACTTATAGGCTACTTTTTTCCCAATAACTACAAATAGCAAAGGTAGGCCAAGCAATATAATACAAGACATAAAATGACTATATTAGCCTACATTACAATGCAATTGTAATTTAAACTATCGACGGAGGTAAGAAATAAGAAAATAAATTAATAAAAAAGGCTGGGCTCTATTTTTGACCCATCTTGCTGTTTATTTATTCGGGTTCAGAACTCTGCTCATAACCTTTGTCGATTAAATATTTCAACACGTGCGCAAACACTGAAACCGGCTTTTGGAGGACGTTGGCAAATCTGGTGTTTGCTGAAAACTATCCACGAACTATCTTTCTTCTGGAAATGGCTACCAGTCAGACTTGGAAGTTAAAACGTTATGGGCGTTTTATCCCTCGTTCTGGACAGACAGGTGGAAAACCTTGGAAGGTAACTTGAGTTTACTTCGTTGTTAGAAAAGCAGTATGCTAATGCTAGCTAGCTAAACTTTTTATCTTTTTTTTGTTTGTTTTAAACATCGTTTAGCAGCTAGCTTACAACCACTCTTTCACTATGACTTACTCACCTTTTCTCATCCACACAACGCCTGACAAAACCAAACAAGGCAGGTGGTTATCTGTGTAGCCCAGGGGTAGGCAACAGTGCTTTTTGAGAGAGCAGCCCTGCAGGTGTTAGACGTTTTCCTGTTCTAACACCTGCTCTGCTGCATGAAATCGCTTAGGTGTGTTGTATGATATTAGAATAACCACTTTGACAATAATATATCTCAATTGAAACCATTTATTCAGATAAGTTGGGGTCTAATCAAATTCTACCAATAAAACTTAACATGTCACGCTATAATATAGGATTAATGGCAGTTTAAGTGTGTGAAATTACCAGATTGCTTTTGATAAACGCTAATAATTCCAGTTGCTCATGTTTATGTTGGTAAACATTTTTTAAAGGACATTTTAAAGCTGATAATTATTATTGTCATATATCAGAATGCCCCACACGAAATAGAATAGTCCACTTTCAGGAAAAGTGATCATACACACATATATTTTCGTTTCTTCATCAGGTTTTTGAGGCAAAGGACAATAAACCTGAAATTGTCCTTACAATACTGGAGTCTGGATACTTACTGGTATGTCAAGGGGAAGACAGCCTGGTAAGATTTGTGACCATTTTTGTCATATTTTCTGTCTTCCCAAAGAATTTTCTCTTCTGTTCTGTTTTTGGAAAATATTTTATTTTTATATCGGTTGCATGAATACAGAGAAACTAACATGAGCAATGATAAATAATAATAATACATTTATTTTATATAGCGCCTTACAAAACACCCAAGGACACTGTACAAATGAACTATTTTAAACATTGTCAACAATAATAACAATGATAACAATATATCTGATGATGTTCACAAACACTTGACATTTCAACTTTAGACTGAAACAGTTACAAATGCATCGATGCATTATTATTATTATTATTATTATTATTATTCAAACACTGTATTGCAAAGGTATTACGTTCTACTTTTTTCTTGGTTGTTTGTAGCTCTGTGTTGGCCCTGCGACAGACCGGCGACCTGTCCAGGGTGTACCCTGCCTCTCGCATGCTAATAGCTGGGATAAGCTCCAGCCCCCCGCGACCCTGAATTGGATAAAGCGGTTTAGATAATGGATGGATGGATGAATAGATAAAGTTCTGGTACACAAAGAACAGATCAAGGCTACAGGTGGAATGATATTGGAACTCATTTAAGGCTGCTGCTGCTGTAGATGTCATGCTCTGCCACTGGCAATATACATTATATCAATGTTATTGTTTTTCCTTTTACCTACAGAGATACCATATAACCTGATTTTAGTTGATTAACACTGTTGGTTCAAATATGTATTCCTGATAGGACACATACATTTACATCAACATTTGAACCTATAGGCGTTTTATGCTTTCATAGTTGCAATATTTTGTGAAGATAAAGAAATGAAATCTCAACCTAATATTATTTTGATGATTTTGTTTTTTCATTTCTATTGTTTTGCCTTTCACATAGAGTATTAAGAAATGTGCAACATTTTCTGCTGTCATTTTGGTATTGTATGGAAATAAAAATCTGCTCTTCAAAGGCTTAGAAGGAGGTCGTATGAAATATGCTCTTGAAGAGCTTGATATTTTTGTTAAAATCCAATAGGATTTGACTGCATTGTTTTGGACGGGTCAAGGTAAATGTCCCGATGATCTGCTTGAGTTTATTATATTATAGAGAGATTTTTCAGGCTAGGGCCAAATAAATTAAACAAAATAAATGAAGATCTTCTTTGACAATTTGAACTAATGTTTTAAATGCTATACTTCAAAGTATCTTGCATGCCTTGATTGGATTTCTCCTATTCTATGTGACTCATAGAATCAAAATATGAACTTAAGAACTGATTTTCAATTCATGGGTTAGGCCTAGTTGACAGCTGTGTATCATGAGAATGACTTGTGGCACTAAAAAATAAAAAAGTTTCCTCAGATCGGCTGACAACATAAATTGGAGAGGCCACTCTATGTCTGATTAATAGTGTTCTGGCAGGAGACACCCATATCTTGCTTTGCCAGGCTGACTAGTAAAACATATATTCAGGTCAAACTGAAGACAACTTTCAGTGAGGATGATAGACTGGTTTACTATAGTCTGGTGCAGTGAATGCTCAGTAACAGAGATGTTAAACCTATAAGCTTTGGTCTAAAATAAACTTTACAAATTGCCTGACAATAGCATACGTGATCAATTAGAAAAAATCAAAAGATTACTGAGGAATTTTGATGGTCTTATAAGAATATTAATACCCCTGACTAATTCGGATATTCACCCAGGACATGTAGGCTACCAAATACATATAGTTTAAATGAACAAACAGCATAATAATATTTTATCACAAAACAAAGACAACAAAAAAAAGGCTCTCCACTACTTTTCAGACCAGAGCCAGTATCCTTTGTATGGAATTATTAAGTTTTTATAACACTATTCGACAAAACACAAGATATTGGGAGAAATTTCTATGTTGGTCTATGAAGAAAGCACACCTTTAAAAAAAAAAAAATCCTGTGGTTCAATATACTGTATTAAGATAACAACTAAAAATAATCTGGTCCTTTTTTTGTCTTGAAATGGGGCAAATGATCAATAGCACATAACTTCTTAATTGCTATGGGAACAGTGTTTATGTGTAGTTTTTCTACATTCTTCAGGCATTTTGACAACGTTTTGATTAAAGAGGCTATAAAGTGTCATCTTCAGGCACATAGTGCCCTTTTATAGCTCAATCAAATAACTGTGTTACCTTCAGTTGTTCTGAAAATGCTATAAAAAAGACAACTCAAAAGAAATTTGCCTTCGAATGTCTGTATATGACGCCTTGAACATTTTGACTCTGTCTCTAAGGCTCTTGTACCCTTCCCGATACGCCCCCTTTACCACGTCCTCACAACAAAGCTTCATGCTGTCCATTAGTGGTGCTCCAATCAATCGGCCACCGTTTATTATCGGCCAATCCCCGTGGAAAAGTATGTGATCAGCGCTCGCCAATCACTGCCTTTCATTGCCGATCACAAAAAACAATCACCTGTAACTCATACTTTGCTGTCAGCACAGCCTCTGTGTGCAGATGAGTGTCCCCTCCCCGTTTCCTTCTCACTGCGCAGGCGCACAGCGGCGAACCCTCAAAAAAAGCTTGTCTGTGGAACTTTATATGGTCTGTGACAGTGAAGTAGTTTGCATCCAGCAATACATGCAACGAAAAAATAATTTGCAGCGGAAGCACGTTAAGAGGCTGCAACAAAACAAATTTTGATCCGACATTTAATGAACAAACTTTCCATCCAGTACAGTGGAGCACAGCTAAATGAGTTAACAGGGAAACATGGTAGAGCAAACCAGAGTGCATCTGTGAAACATACAGAATGTTCATTTCGGCTTTAAACAAC
>JAPMNP010677114.1:2392-18567 GCA_029874935.1 Atherina boyeri | reverse complement strand
GATTCAATTGACACAAATGGATATCTGTGAGGAAATGAATCAGTCTGTGAAGATTTGTCATTTTGTGCTAGAGCCCACTTCTTATGGAGTCCCAAAGTAATCCCACAAACTTCACTGTAGTAGAAAAGCCAAACTGCCTGCCTTGAATTTAAAAAAATCTAGCAAAAGATAAAAAAAAAAAAAAAAGTTTGATAAATCCTCAGACACTAAATTACTTCCTGCCTAATTAATGATTTAAACGGCCATCATTTTACTGCATTCCCAGCTGTTCATATCCAGCTGTATTTACAAGTGAATAACTTGGCAAAAGATTTATTTTTCAGCAGTAAAGCAAATATGTTTATTAAGCACTTTAATATACATCAGGAAATTCCACTTCATATAATACAGAAATTCTTTTAAAATGAAAGTTAAATGTACACAGTAAGCTATTTACAAACCATTCACTGACAGTCAAATGAAAGATGAGACAAAAACACTGTCAAGACAAACAAGATAACTGCTTNGACTATACAGTATGTTTTCCAACACTGATCCTGCCTTGAATCCTTCTATTGCCCCTTCATGGCGCATGTTTGAGCTACTGTAGTACTGAATAGCTGAGAGCTTTCACTAGGGCTTATAAGTCTTTGTGCATGCGATAGGTTTCTACTACCCCCCCCAATCCTAGTTCTTGGCAAAAAATGGCTCACTGTTAACATTATGAAAAGCCTGCAAAAATATGACAGCCTGTAAAGCTCACGCAGCTCCACACAGTTCATGAGAAACAGATGTTTCAGTTCCCTCTGTGTCACAGTCGAGCTCCTCCTCCTCCCCTCCGACTCCCGCGGGGTTTAATTCCTGCTGAACTGATACTCAGCTTCTCACAAGAGGGGAAGACGGACAACAGTATGCCGTTTCAACTTTGGCTTTACAACTCTGCATTTCAAAACAATATCCGTAACAGCTCAGAGCTGTTGTCATGGCTGAACCCTTTTTGTGTCGTGCCCCTGATAAATCCAGCAGGAATAACTGAAAATTAACCACATGAGGAAGAAACAAAAACAAAAAGAAAAGAAAAAAAAAGGACAAAGCTTGGGTTTTGTTTGCTGCACTGCAGTAGAATATACACGCAACTATGCGGACAAATACATTATTTTAAAAGTTGCTGCATTTAGCACCAAACCTTTGCTGATGGTACACAATGATTACTTAAATATTCTGCATACAAAAACATAACACACAATACAACTGAAAAATCCCATAGGGACAAAATTATATCTTTTTTTTTGTTTGTTTTACATTATCAATCAACCTTCTTCTTCCTCAGATATTTGTAATAATACACAAACGCACGAAGCCCAAAAAAAAGAGGGGCGTCCAAAATGACCGCAGGCATCTTCTGAACACAGCACCATGGTAGAAAGAAATGCAACAAAAGTGGCTTTTTTTTTCTTCAAAAACGAAATAAATACGCTTGTATATACCTGTGAAGTAAACTGCCATTGCCATTAACATATTACACAGAACATAAGTTTAGCACACTGATTAAAGTTAACACAGATTATTTGGGGTCTCTAGAAAGGCAGACTTACAAATGCGCTGAAATTGATACCATGACATCAGTTAAGTCCTCTGATTTGTGACAATGTACCCACTGGTACACTGCTGTCAGTGTGACAAAGTAAGATAAACATAAAATAAAACAACAATTTAAAAAAAAAGGCATTGGTATGTTTCTCTCAAAACAGTTGATAAAACATGGATGGGATACAAAGTGAAAAGAAATGCATGTCTGTCATTTTACTCTTTTAAAAGTGCATACACGGTTTATTAAATAGCATTAAATTAAAATGATACTTTGCATGAATACATGAAGAAGGCTGTAACAGATGTAGGCACATCAAAGTATCAGTTCACATAAGCCTTAGGCAGCAATGATCTTCCCTAGGTATTGTTTTGAGGTCTTCCACTGATGAGGAAAAAAAACTAAATAAAAAAAAAAGAAGTTTTTATGCAGTTGAAAACAGTTGCTTTGGCACATTCCCTCCAAATGTCTGCATGAACAATGGCATTCGTGACATCTGAAACAGCATAAGAATGATTAGGTTAAACATCTGTTTCATTTGATCAATGTAATCAATCTTGATTAGCAAAATAATGACGGTCATATTCAGTTATGTTAGTCCCTACAAATTAATAGACAAGCTAAATGTATGCATTTTCACTCTGGGTTTGACTTCAAACTTCTACAGACATTGTGCCCCTACATGAACACAGACTGGTGGTTTAGTTTAATAAGTCTCTTACCAGCTATAATGGAGTCTCCTTTTTGTAGTTAAACCCAGGGTCTGGTCCTTCAATCTGCAGTTTCAGGGCTTGTTTAAGGCTTAGCTCAGTTTCCCCAATGGGGTAGTTCTCTAAAACATCCTGGTGGCCTCTGTTTTGCACAGTCCGAGGAACTGACACCCTGCCCAAGAAAACCTGATTACCCTGTAAATGATAGTTGGGGTTGGTCAAGATCCCATTCCTCTTCTTCTCAGCGCAACTTTGCTGCTGGATGAAGAACTGATCTTGGCACTGCCCCCTTTCCTGCTGGACCGAACCACCGATCATGATCTTACAATGCGGATCCTTCACTGCGATGTTAGCCACTGATTTGTTGAGAGCAATTCTCTTGTCGAACTGGGTCATTTCATACTCTAGAACCTGACCTTGGGTTGATCCGCTATTTTTTATCTTTTTCTTGTCGCCCAGTGCACCTTTGCCATTCGATGTCCCGTTTCCCGTTTTAGTTCCCTTTGTTGATTTCAGGCTAGGTTTTAACTGAGACCATTCAAAGTCATTGGATGGAGATGATGGCTGCTGACCAATGGACTTTGTCGTTGAGGAAGGGGACACAATAGACTGTCTGCTTCGGCTGCGAGGCAGTGAGTGCTGTTGAATTTGTTCTGTAAACGTCATTCCGTGAAAACTGTCAATTGGCACGGTCTGTGCGGTGGCTGTGGATGATGTGGTTCTCAAAGAGGAGTTTTTTGAACTCTTGAGGGAATTATTGGACAGGGAAGATTTCTGTCTATCCACAGTGGAGTCAGGAGACTCTGATGGCGAACTGAAAGCATGGACAGGCCCATTTGGTAGACCACGCCCAGACGACTGCACGTCTCCTGCCCCAGTACTGCCAGAACTACTTGATTTGATAGTGAGGGATTGCATCTTGCCAGTCACTGCCAATGGGGTTTTTTCCTCCATGCTATGCACTGGGGAGGGGCTGCAGCCATTTAGAAGTGTGGCTCCATACTTTTCCAGAAGTTTTATGATCATTGAATGGCCACCTTTTGCTGCTACTCTCATTGCTGTGCGTCCAAACTGATCAGCGTGGTTAGGATCAGCGCCGTTTTCCAGAAGTATCTGCACAACATCGATGTGACCCTCCTGGGCAGCTATGCCTAGTGCTGTTGCTCCCTGGTTACACGTATGATCAACATGTGTGCCATTCTCTATCAAAAACTGCACAACTTTTGTATGTCCTTGCCATGCGGCTGACTGGAGGGCGGATCGCTTCTCATTGTCACAGGCGTTCACATCAGCGTGATAGTTTATCAGCAGCCTAACCATTTCAAGATGCCCTTGCCAGCAGGATACATGCAGGGCCGTTCTCCCCTCAGTATCACAAGCCTCCACGTTTGCACCATTTTCAAGGAAATATTCAGTCATGGCCAGTTGATTTTCAAGTGCCAATATGTAGAGAGTTGGGCGCCCATCTGCGTCTTTGCAATCTATATCAGCACCATGGCTCAGCAGCAGTTCAACAATGTCCCTGTGACCTTCAAGTGCAGCTACCCTGAGAGCATTCCTCCCATCATATCCCCTCTGGTCAATGCACGATTTGTTTTCCAGAAGAATTTGCACACAGTCATAATGTCCTTCTTGTGCAGCTAAAATCAGCTGTATTCTACCATCATTATCAACCTCTGTACAGCGAGCACCTTGTTCAATAAGTGCATCGCACACTTGGCGATGGCCCTCAAATGAGGCCATGTGTAGCGGGGTCCAGCCTGCATCATCCCTGTGATTTTCATCCAGACCTCTGTCCAGCAGAGTTCTGACCACCTCGACATTCCCCTGAGCAGAAGCGATGCTCAACACAGTCCTTCCCTCGCTGTCGATACTGTCAACAGCAGCTCCCCAGAAAAGTAAAGTGTTGACAACAGATGCATGGCCCATTGATGCGGCAGCCAGAAGAGGGGTGCGTCCGTTTTTGTCTGTGTGATCCACATCAGCTCCACCTTCCAAAAGCAGATCAACTACATCTACATGGCCTTCATAGCCAGCCACAAGGAGAGGAGTCATGCAGTCTTTGTCACAGTGGTCGACCTCTGCTCCCCTGTCTATCAGAAGGCTCACTACTGATGCATGACCTTTACTGGCAGGAACACAGAGGGCGGCCACTGAAAGGGCAGTCCTCCCATCAACATCTTCATGATTAACTTCAGCTCCGTGATCCAGCAGGTGCTCGACAATTTCTCTGTGCCCCATGTACGCTGCAGCAATGAGGGCCGTTCTTCCCTCATTGTCTGCTTTGTTAACTTCGGCCCCGTGCTGAAGGAGGTTTAACACAATGTCTTCGTGACCTCCCCAAGCAGCGGCTCTCAAAGCAGTTCTTCCATCGGCGTCGGCACAGTCCACTTTGGCTCCAGCGTAAAGCAGAGCAGACACAACTTCTGAATGTCCGCCCCAAGCTGCTGAGCGGAGAGCCGTCCATCCATCATGATCTGTGTGGTTGATGTTGGCCTCACAGCCGATAAGGCAGTTGACCACTTTGGTATGGCCCTGCCTTGCAGCAAGAGTAAGTGCCGTTTGTCCATGGTTATCTTCAAGCTCCATGTTTGCCCCTCTGGATATGAGTAAGTTAACTACATCAAGGTTTCCACTGTATGCAGCATTGCCCAGTAGAGTTCTTCCACTGGAGTCACACTGGTTCACAGATGCTCCGTTGTCAAGTAATGTCCGTATAGAGTCCTCTCTTTCTAGCGCCTGCTGTACAATACATGAAGCATGATCGTCCTCGTTGTTAACATGGGCACCAGCTTTGACCAGAAGCTGCAGAACCTCCTGTTCTCTTGGTATCGAGGTGCTCAGAGAGTCTTTAGCAGGAGTCCCATTCCATACCATCCAAAGAGCCAGATTAAATGGCTCTATCTGTAGATTAGAGTTGACGAGGTGCAGGGCAAATTCCTGAACTTCGAGTGGTTTGAGCTGCTTTGCTCGGCAAGTGTAACTCATGGCCAGCATCCGATGTCCCTCTGCAGCATTGCACAAGTACTTCTGGGTGCAATGTTTCACATCCAGCAGCCATTCTGCAAAACTATAGTGGAAAAGTATTTTCGTACTCCAAAGGCCATCAACCAGCAGCTTGGATAGAATGTCCATCTTTTTCTGGAACTCCTCCATGGTCAGTGTTATGTTTTTGGTCCAGACTGCATGGTACAGTTCCTTGACTGTGAGTGGCCTGCAAGTTGCCAGGATTACATTAAGAATTGGTTGGACTTTGGCAAATTGTTTTCTAACAAATAGTCTCTGGCAGAGCCACAGATAAAGGCCATTCAGAGTGCCGGGGATGTCACGGATCTCACGAAGCATGATAAAGTTCTCCACCACACCATCCAGGACGCGCTCCAGATAGAGGAAACAGCCACTGCTCTTTATGTGAAGTTGATTGAGCATCTCAGCAGTCTCCTTGGTCAGGTGCTGCCTCAGGGCCTCCTCCTGATCCAGCCGGTGAAGGATGTACTGTTGCACATCCTTCACAATGTAGGCCTTGCGCAGATCATCAAGGCTTATTTTGCGGAATCCTGAAATAAAAAAAAGGAGGACATGAGTTTAAAGACAATCTTGTCCAGTATATGAAAAAGATGCTTGAAGAATATGCACATAAAGTGGATAATATAAGATTATCAGTGACTTTTCCCCCCACATCGGCCAAGTCTGACCATAAATCTATACCTGATATTTATTCACTGATCATACACCTTTAGATAATTAAGTTATGGAAACCTTTCATTTCCTGAGGCATAAGATAATTAGCACTGGTACCATGCTGTAAAAAAAGAAAAACCTTTTAAAATATTTGGGAGCATAACTCATCTGACTGCTGGAAGCAGACACAATCAGCAGGTGTTCGCTATCAGCTCGGCCCATAGAACACCAACAAAAACAGAACAACTGCAAATAGTCTGTGACTCTGTGTCTGATGCAGATTCTATTTCAGCTCTTTACTAGTAAGCATAAACATGTCTACAAAATATTGAATCTGATAAAGATATACCCTCTTTCGTTTATCTATGCACTACAAAAGAAAAATAGAGGAATGCTTGTTTTAATCAGAAGACAGGTAAAGAAATATCTTTATGTTATTATTAGCTGCGTCTAATACAAATGGTACAATCTGACAAATGCCTGCTTGATTGGTTATTTAACCCACTCATTAAATCACCTGGAGCAAATCTGCATTAGGAGCTGAGGAATCTAATGAGAGCAAGAGCAGCAACATTTCCATGCATGCAACACATCAATGGCCTGTAAGATATTTCTCCGGTCTCACTTAACATGCTACATGCCTCCCTCCCCATACACTTTTTTTGTAAAGTTAATTGCTCAATACTGTAAAAAGACAAATTTTGACAACGGGTTAATGAATTATTTTAATGTGATTCTTCTCAAAGACCTGGGAAAATGGCCCCATAATGGCCTCAAATAATGGGCATAAAGTGAACTCTCCTCCATGTTAAAACAATCAGATCATGGTCTGCATAGCCTGCAGCCTGGGAGCATTTTTGCATTCTTTTATTTAAAGTTCCAAGAGTTACTTGGACAGGAAAAAAGATGTCACCAGAGGCTTTCTAAGTGTTGTTGACATACTGATTTTATTCCACTTACTACTATGGGAAAGTGCTTTCCCCAACAAAGTGCTATGCCTGTGTGCCAGGCTAAATTTGAGCTTATTAACATGATTCATTCATTAAAATTAATGAGTTTCTAATTTTTGGTTTCCCATTGAGTGAACGTTAAAAAAAAATCTTCTCAGAACTTTGAAATTTGTTTTGCTTTGATTATATAACAGTTTTCTCTTGCTCATCATGCGGATCAGACACCAAGCCTGAGGCAGAGCTGTGCTCATCTGACTGCTATTGTGTGGGTAGAAAAGACTGAAATCTTACACCACAGAGGGCCAGTGGTAACCACACACGGAAGCCTGATAACAAATTTGATGAGTTAACAAGAGTTCCCAAACAGACACTGGCAGTTTAGACACAAATACTGGTAAACAAAAGGAGCAATGGCTTTTCTTTATCACCTGCTTCTGGGTTTGTTTAAGATAAGCACGCTCCCTCTAAAAGTACCACCAGAATAATCTCCTCTTACTTTGTCCTTGAGACCTCAGTTATATTCCAAACTGAAAAGCACGTGAAACTTGTGCCTAAGCAGGATTAAAGCATTCACACCTCAAATAATTATTTTGCTTAATTATAATCTTTGATGCAGGATAAGCCAGTAAAACTACTGATAAAAGGATTAGGTCTAATAATTCACATTTTTTGGACGGACTTTGCTATAGTGAGCAGTTAGCGATCATAAAGCAGTTTATGGCAGAGTTCCTAGTTTCAAAGAGGAGGGTGCATTTATTGGGATTACAGACTTTATTATAGTAGGGATCATACAGACTTACACATTTAAGCTGGATTTATAGTCTGCAAAAAGGAGTTAGTAGTCCTACCACAGGATTTCACCCACTTATTTTGTATAGAAATCAGGTTGCATTGTTCTGTAGATTTCCCACAGCAGCTTTGTCTACATTCCTTAATTTACTCCTGTAAATCAATGGGAAGTCCCACTCATAGATTTAATGACCAGAAGTTACATCCAAGTGAGTTATGATGTTATTCCACCATGCTGTGGAGACAAGCAATCATTGCACTGATGTTCACTTACTTATAATGAGCAACATATTCTGAGTAAAAGGTTTGTAGTGCAAGTACTTTGTTATGCAGGAGACTAAAAGACTTCTTTAACTTCCTGAACATTCTTTTAACTCAACAATATGGCATCAGTAACAGGTAGCCAGTCACGGTTCTTAAACAACTTGCACAAAATCTCCTTAAAGTTACAGTATCAGAAAAAGGACAACTCTGCAAGTGGTTTGAAACTGTAGTCATAAATTATCTCTGCCAGCATTATATCACATAACTGCCTGATAATTACAAAAACTCGACCCCAACCTACTTTCAGTCAGTTATTGTTTTTAGTGCTCACTATCCGCACTCCCTTCACACTTTTTTTCCTCCAGCTCCATGACCTCCTGCAACAATTCCCTCTCCAGTCCTGCAGCACTGTGCAGACATTACAAAACCCAGACCCATGAGAAGCATGCAAAGTAGCTGCACTGTCAGTAAACACCCTGAAGTACTTCTGTCTTTATAAACTTAAAACCAGTGTATATTCCAAACCTTTACTTTAAAATACCTGGCTATTTACTCATTTTAATGGCATTCCAAGAAGAACTGCAGAGCATTACTGTGACTCAGGTGTTACTTTAAAGTTTATATAATGGCACATGATTCTAATGCATATTCCTGTTCGCTGTGCACACTACTCCTGTGGTTCCAACTTGAGTCATTAAAAGATCAAATTTCAGCCTATGATGTTACCATAAGAGGATTTCTCACTCTTCCTCTCCTCATTCTCTTGTTTCATGTCAAGTTTCTCATATTTTCTAAGACTAAATGAGCTGATCTACTCAGTTCCTTTCCCCTTTTTCTGGCATGTTTGATCTTTGCCTTTCAGGCCAATGCACATGACAAATGCCTCAGTTGACACATGCACATAGAATCATATTTGTATTTCCACTTAATGCTTAAAAACAGACATCTGATGCTTGTTGTGATCCCCTGAGTATAATTCACCCCCGACCCGGATGACAGAACCTCCTTCTAGACCAAATCTTTCTTTGGACATTCTGGGTCTGCTCCAGCTGGGACAGGAAACCCACTTGCTCAGAATAGTCAGGAGGCCATTAAAGGGAAAACTGAGGGAGGAAAAAAATAAATAAAAGAAACTATTTTCCACTCAGGCTGTGACGTCAGGAAAGCTATCTAATATATTGTCTTTATGATACCTTGTCCTAATCACATAAGTATGAATAATGGGACTAAGAGAAAACACTGAGTATGTATTACAGCCCAACTCTGGAGATGCTTCTCTGCCATAAATATTTTTGCTAGGAACCTTTCATGAAAAGTTTCACCTACATCCCACAGCCACTGACAACAATTATCAAGATACAGTGAAGAGGAAAGCCAGAGGAGGAGATGGAAATTTGACCGCAGCTACCATGAAATAAAGCACTTTGCCTGGATTTGAAAAATAAAAAAATTAAAAATAAATCTTTTCTTTCTTCTTTCAAGGAGAATCAATTTCTGGGAGCATGAATTAAAAGAAGAGAGATAAACAATTCAGTCAGAACAAACTAAGAATACTTTTCCCTCCAGTAATTGTATGTGAAGAAAGATATCCCAGAGTTTTCCACTAAAGTCATCAGTAGACATCACTTCATCAGATGTCAGCTGTGAAGTCATGGCGTTATTATTGCCCGATAAAGCACTAAAAGAGCCGCAAGAGAAACCTGCACTTGATGGTTGTGGTGTAACAGAAGTACTGTGCAGGAATGCATGAACTCTCACTGGCTGCAAACATTCAGATACCTTCCAACAACCGCTTTCCTACAAGAGGGCTACACAAAACTATAACTGAGTGTTGTATGTGTTTGTGTTCGTGTGAGAGAGGGCGGTTCGGACCGAACAAAAGCGACTGCTAAACAAGCAACAAATGACACATTCATCACGGTGAGGGATGCAGCTCCCGAGTGCAGGCCTCTGAGCCAGCTGCTGCTCGTTACAGAACTGGATACCAGCCACCAGAGACAGAGCCTCATGCACAAAGACAGACTGTTTGCTTTCTAGATTAATTTTTCAGATGACAAATGAGACTGCGTGCGTGTGCGTCAAGAAACTGCGGGTCCTAGCTTCTCAGCCGGGATTTTGGAGTGGCGGCTCCTCAGATTTGGCGTGTTCTTTAGCGAGACCATCTTAAGTCACCGGATCCATAAAGAAAACAGAAACCTAAGCCTTGCTGCCCTCTCCTCAGGCTCTCCAGTAAACCCGCTCTGAACAAACGTCTGTTCGACAGCTGCAGCCTTCCCCGCTCCAAAAAACATGAGAGCGCCAACCTCCTAAACACAAGTATGTGGATGAGAGTCAGCTCCAACCGTCCCCATACGACAGTCCTTTGAAAAGTCTGCAGCTATTTAATCTTTGAAACATTACAGAAACACTCATTTCTGCTCCAGCAGTGAAAATAGGCAACACTTTATATGTAATTTTAGACAAATATCAAGAGAACTGAGAGGTGGAGAGTTAAGTGTTGCATGAGAAAATAATTTCAGAGCAGCTTCATTTTATGCATACTGTATGTTCACTGTTTTACTAAGCAACCACCTGGCAAGACACTGAAATTACTACATTTTAACAATTAATTTATGTGAGCTTGAGGCAAAGCACATGAAAACACTCCTGTCCAAACATGCCTCCTGCTTGGTTTCAAACAGATGTGAGAAGGTTTCCATGCAAACCTGTTGCAGGGCAGAGCTGATTTGATGATAGGGGGTGGGGTTTATAGGAATACATTAGACCCATAGCTGCAGTCTGATAAAACCATCAAACCACCTGTGCATCAATCATATCCATTTTCCCCTACCCACCACAGAGCTTCATTCTTCATTCTGAGTGAGAGAAACTCGTTAAGTTGGTGATAAGAGGTTGCATTGAAGGCAGTGCACCTGGTCACGCATGTGCCATAATGGATATTTATTCTAAGAGAGTTGTAACTGTTACTGTACGTCAGAACTTCTTACACGTCGGCAGATTACTCAAGACTTTATCTGAGTGATAAAATCCAAAAAGACCACTAAATTGGCCATGACATCAACAGCAGCACATAAACATACAAAACAATCCACCTTTTTATACCATTTGGTAATCAAGGGAGGGTTACTATAAGGATCAGACTGTTGTGTTGTGTTTTCTGGTCTTATGAAGATGTATTGGTGCACACCTGGGTAGGTGTGTCGTTTCAAAGTTTCACCATCCACTAGAGACCTGGCATGCGCTCTACTTGTGGTCCCAATTGCGTTTTCTCCTGCACAGATGTAGTTTTAATTCTGCTGTTGTTTACATGCATTTTTTTTCAAATATACAAAAAGGAAAAAGTTTTGTTTTTGTATGGAAACGTTGCAGTTTAAACACGGCCTTACATTCCAAATTGATAACCATTTTCATCAAATTAACCTTTTAAAATCTGAGGTAAGTAAGTAATCTTTATTTATATAGCACCTTCACAGTCAATGGCCACAAAGTGCTTCATAACAGTTAATCAGAAAATACATAGCCTACATTAGAAAAAGGGTCAAAACAACACAGAAATAATAACAGCCCAAAAATAGCTAATTAAAAATTTGAACAAATAAATAAGTGTTGAGGTTGCTTTTAGAAGTATCAACAGTTAATAGAGAGCAAAGAGGGCAGAAGATCGTTCCAAAGACTTGGAGCAACAGCCTGGAAGGATCGGTCACCTCTTGTGCGAAACTGAGTGCGTGGAACCTTCAGCAGAATTTGATCCACATACCTCAGACACCGGGCTGGATCAGATTGTAGTATGATGTGATCAAGGTTTAAAGCTACAGCTTTATCATTCCAAAGGAATTGATCTTTTTAGGCAAGCCCAGAACTTCTATCATTTGTGCCATTTGCCATCTTCATATTTTCTTCACCAGCAACACCTATACTGATAAGTGTTCCCTTTACTATAACTCCAAAAGTATTCAAATAGGCCTTGTGGTTGCAGAGATACTCATTTTATTATGGGTTTGTTAATTTCCAGCAAAGACCAAAAAAATAAGCACAGGGCTAAAAGGGTTAATGTTTCCAAACTCAAATAACTGCTCATTTTAAAAGCCAAAAACAGAAAATCTCTGAAATGCATATTTTGTAGTGCTTAAGAGTGCCCTGCTTCACATGAGATAAAAAAAATTTCAATCCATGCTCATGTTTTTGTTCATCATTACAATAGCTGACTCCCGAGTGCCCTCATTTAGCCTTGTCGCTTTAAGTTTCCATTCACCTGCAAAGGAAACTGCTCTGTCTAGCTTGTCTGGCGAGCAAGTCATTATCAGCCATCAAAATCAACTACCAGAAAGGTCTGCAAGCACTTTGGAAAGATGTAACATGTTCAAACTGCAGATCCAGTGTGAGGAAAGCTGGGACAGCTTACTTTGGAATCAGGCACTTGCAAAGTCATCCTTGGCATGCAGGTCAAGAGGCAGTGGGGTCTGAAATACACTGTCTTTACTTTTTTTTTCTTTTTAGCCTGAAGCAAAACCAGCCAACGAATGATCAGGAGTTCTGCACTGCACTTATTCAAGCTAAGGTCAAATTAAGACTTACTTAAAACACCCTTCAATTATATGAAAAACTGGCAAGTCTGTACCACAGTCTTGAAAAGAAAAATCATAAATTCATAAAAAATGTGGCACAGGCTTGCCACATACCGAAGGGCATCACCTCGGGAGAGAGGGGGCCAGTTGGGATTGTTCGCTGGGTTCTGAGCTGGGTTACTTTGCTACATCTTCCAAGGTGTTACAGATACAGACATGGTACACCTGTAATTTGCCTGGCTGTCAGACTGCATGATGTTAAATTACAGTATTCAGCAGGGATTATGGTCTTCAACTCATCCAAAGTGAGGCTCAACATGCAGCCTCGCAGACGACAACTCTAACAAGAATATGGACATAAATCAGCTTGTCTGTGTAGGCCAATTTAAAGAAAGGGAGAGCAAGCAAATTAAATGTGTCATCCTTGCTCTTGTTAAACTAGAATCATGACACAGAGACAATCAATACTGAAAACTAAAAGACGGTTTTATGGTGATTTAGTAGCAAAAGGCATTTGTCGCATGTGCTCTTTGGTTTAGTGCTGTACAATTTAGTCTCTGGTAAAGGCCACAGCATGGCCAAAACATGCTGGAATTGTTTAAGGTTCTTGGACTATTTCATAAAGGCTTTTTAATTCTCTGGCTGGAGTGCGCCTTGGAGTTTGCTCCCATTTTGGTACTTAAAATGATTTTTGGCACCCAATCTCTCATAAAAGATTCAAATTCATCTCTTGGATTTGTACAATTTCACATCTAAATGTCCAAAATGATGCCACAAAATGACATTTACTGGAGAGTCATTAAGCAGAGCCTTTTTGCCTCCCCTTTCAGGGATCATTCCACAGCTTAGAAGAAATAAACTGTCCTCGCAGCTTTACGGCTGTGTTTGTATTGTCAGTCAGCCAGGAGATCTCTTAGTCCCTCCCGAGCGGTCTCACATTTGACCAAAAAAAAAAGTATGCAAAAGAAAAAAGAAAAACATCTAGTGTGATGTTAAGAGTTTTGTTGACCTTATTGCAAAGGGATTGCTTTTGCTTGTGTCAGATTCACCCACGGACATGTGGACAAAGGACTGCTCAGAGGTGGAGGAGGCCGCATGCTTTAAGACAGGGCTGCTCTTTTCATTTGTGATTGCTGGTGGTAAATCACTTCTGTCTCTTTGGCCCGTTCAGTACAGAAAGCTCCATTCATGACGGTTAGAGCAGAGGTGGAAGATGTGGTTTAGGCCCTTGCTAGGGTGGGCTACGCTCTCCCCAAAGAGACACAAATACAGGAAGCAAAAGCACAGACCCACCCCAGAGTCATGCAATTTCCTGAAAATGTAGCTTTTATATTATAAAAGCTGTGAAATTTGTATGACTTCTCCATATATTGTGGGACATGCAAGCACACTCAGTGATTACTTTAGCTTCTAAGCTCAGGAGCAAATGCCTCACAGGATGAGTATCCTCTTAGAGCAACCACACACTCCTGTAACATTCCTCAGACTGAGCCAGAAAAATAGCCACGTTAATTAAAGCTGTGATTCATAACCAAGAGGGGCTTTTATGTGTGGTTTTGCGTGCACATGTGAGGCCATCTTCCTGGTTTTTGACTGGTCGACCTTATAAATGCCGGCCAAATGGCCCCTTTCACCGACAAGAAGACCTAAGTATAAAACTGGAAAGAAACGTAAATAATGATGTCTTTTATGATGGTGTAAATTGAAGTTGTGGTAACACTGCAGAGCAGGAATGCTGTTTGAGGGGAGCTATTATATTTCACAGCTCCAGCAACACACTGATATTATATTAATAGAACAACTGGCTCTCCATCTGATAATTCCATGTCTTCTCTACCCTTCCTCAATTCTCGCTTTTGTCGGCTTTTCTTTCAAAAAAGAAAGCCAGTAACACATCTTGCACAAGGTTTTGTTTTGTGCTTCTTTTAAACTAAGCTCTATCATTGTCATCTGCCACTGTATTCAAAGATTAGTCATGAAATTCTTCCAGACAAGATACGACATACAATTAGCAGCTCACTCAGGTTATATTAACACAGGCTTTTTACTTTTCTGTTACTCTACTTTTCACCGCAGTTTGTAGTACTATCGGTTTTCACTTAGAAAATAGGAAAACACTCAAGATTGATTAGATATAAGATATTAACTTTAATCATTGCTCTGGTATTTAATGAATGCAATAATGGAAAATATAAGTACTTAAACATTAAAAAAAATATTTTAACTGAGCAACTGGCTAAAATGCATCCCATTAAACAATTGTTCAATAGCTTATTTAGATTGTTACATTATTGATCACAATTATTTGTTTAACTTTGGTGTTTGTGGCACTAACTGCTAACCCTTTGCTATAAATGATCTCTATCATGTTTAGAAAATGGAGGAAAATGACATGGAAATGGAATATGACACCCATTAGCTTCCTGCTATTCTTATGTAGCTGATTGGAAATACTTCCAACAGTTTTTTAAAATTATTAATGCTTCTACAACAAATCCATGCAGAGCTAACGAGGAAACATTCATAAGCGGCCTCCTTATGGTGAGCATTTATGCTTGTGTAGCCTACTTTCTGTTTGTATCATTTGTGGTTTTGCACGGCCCCTGCCCTGGTTATTGGGTTTGGGATCCAGCTTCAAACAATGACAACCAAAAGCTTAAGTTGAGTGGAAGTAACTCTGGTTCTGTATGCTAGCAGCTGATAAATGCTTAACAAAAGCCACTTTGACTGAAACTAATTCAACACAGAAAAGAGGGAGAATGTTAGAGATGATGACATAATACGTCCCAGCACTGAACAAAAACGTAACATGACCACCAGCTTTAAATATGAGAAAACAGCTGCTGGCAGAATCCAAGGCTGTTGTTTTAACTTTATCAGCAAATCAGATTTCAAATATGTCAGCCATACATCAGTGTAAAGTGTTCACACATTTTATGTTACAGCTGGTGGAAGACATGGATGGACCAAAGCAGAACTGGTTGCTTGAAATTAGTAAAGACCGCAAAATTATTAAGAGGGGAGAAACATATATAAACATGGCTAATGATATTGCATATTCCAGGTCTTTCTAATATGCATCCCCCATTGCCACTGTTTAAAAACGGCCACACAAAGCCATTGTGACTTATTGGCTAGACGTCCCATTTTCAAAGTAGGGAATCCGGTTATCTTCACTTGTGCAGTTATCTAAAGACTGTAATAAATATAATCTAAATTACAAAAAAATTGGATATGAAAGCTGAAAGTACAAGTAAGGTTTACTTCTGTAAAACGTAGACCTCTGGAATTGAGGTCTGTCAGTTGGTTAAATTCTTGTTTGAGCCAAAATAATTGAACCCCAATCTTCCTTCATAAGAAATCAAACAGAATGATCAACACAGCCCTTGTGGCACTTCCTCATCCCTCCATCTGAGGGCTTACACATACTTACTACTCGAGAAACAGTCACTTCGAAAGCATGAATCATAAACAGAATGAGGCAGATGGTAGCCATTATACACCAGTGATCCCTCTACGTGATAAAATATACTAGGGTGGATCAAAAACTGTGAGGGGGATGATGATCAGAATTAGGCAGCAATTATTTCAGTAAGGCCATAGGCAATGTGATTAAAGTCATATACAAAACAAAAAGACAAGAGTCATA
>JAPMNP010677093.1:0-11260 GCA_029874935.1 Atherina boyeri | reverse complement strand
AATTTCTTACATAGGCCACGGCTTCACATGATTGCAGTACCAGTTTCGGCCAGAATCTTACATATGGTACCTTTAAGTAACCGACTGTAAGCGAGTAATAACTTCCGCTGCTATGATTTTGTTGTCTTCATTTTCTTTCTGTCCTTGAGTGTATCGTCCTTCAGTGTCCTTCAGTTGCCACATGACCAGGGGGGGCTTTACCAGTCATTTCAGGCTCTGGCAGGTTTATGTTGACATGCCCTCATTTTCTGGTTTGGAGCTTTTTAGACAAATTGAAGGGTTGAAAGCAGGTGAAGGTAAGAATTCGGTATTAGGAAGGTTGAAAATATTTTTCCATATTTTTTTTTCTTAGAGATTAGATTAAAATATACAACTCCTCATGTTGTCATTCTTGGATTTCAAATAAATAATGAAAATCTTTAGTGCTATTAAACTTACTTTTATTTATTTATTTATTTAAATATGCTGCTTGGGGTTGTGTAAAGTACTTGATAGTGACAGGTTAATGTGAATCGACAGCAGACGGCACACTCAGATTAAAGAATCGGGGAGGAATTTAGGCAGCAGAGCTTAGCTACTCGGAGAAAGACCATGGAAAGGGGATTTTGTGATTCAAAACAACCTAAAAAATCATTGTTGTTCAAGTGAACCCCATAAAGAGTGTCACTTCATAAGACAGTTGTCATTATTTTCTCCCCTAAAAAGTGTTTGCCGTTGTCCTTGCATGCACGGTAGCTGGTTAAGGTGTCCTGCTTATGTTTTCAATAACATGTAAACAAGGTCATTTTTATGCTAGTGGTTTTTCATGCTTATACTAGAGAGAAGCAGCCGGTCTACTCCTTTGCAACCCCATACTGACTTTTTGTTAAAACTCTAGATTAATTGGCTCATTAATTAAAATAAGATGACATATTTGTTTAGTGCTGTCATATCACCTACAGAAGGGACCACTCACAGCTACACTTTTTCTTGATTGAAACCTCAGACTTTTTTGCCCATCTTAGTAAATGTGCCCAAATATCTGTGTACAGAATATATGTCACTTTGTTTCAAGCTGAATAACTTTGATCAAGCTAAATGTGTTCAGGTGATGTAAAGTTTTGGACTGCCAAGTTGACGGCCAACCACAATATGTTGCAACTGTGTATTTGCAGCTTCTTAATTTAGTACATATTTACTTCTCTTTTTCTTTTTTTTTAAATCCTTACCATCCCATGCTGCTTTGTCCTTGCTCAGTAATGTAAACATTTTTCAGGGTTGTATTGTAGGATGGGAAAGCGTTTCTGCTGCTTACTTTACAGACAGATTATTATAATAATAATAATAATAATAATAATAATGATGATGATGCTGATGCTGCTGCTGCTGCATAAGTTTTATATAGTTTTATATAGTGCTAGCAATGTTTTTACCGGAGGCAAGGAGGGTGAAGTGTCTTGCCCAGGGATACAACAACAGATTAATTTACTGGGAGCGGGGTTCGAACCGCCTATCCTCCAATCATTGGCCGATCTACTCTACCTACTGAGCTAAAATGTCGCCCCAAAGATTATGTATAACCTCAGTTTCAAAACCAGTAGGAAAATTGAGCTAGTAAGCCAATCAGGGATGAACCAACTTATTCTGGGACCCATACACCTGGCTGTACAGAGGAAATAATCTCAGGGGTCATGAATCCATCAATCCAAGCTATTTATTAACAATTGGGTCGTAGTGGCTACAGGTCCAGGAGAAAAACACAGAAATCCAACCCCCTTGTGACACTGCAGCTTCTGCTTGGGCATTCCTAGGCCAAGAGAGAAGTGTACAGCATACATTCTTCCTCCTGAGTCCTGAGTCTGCTTTTGGGTCTCCTCCCAATTGGAAATGCCCTAAAATCCTCCAAAGGGAGGAGACCATGGGGCCTCCTAATCCTATGCCGAAACCACTCCATGTGACTCACTTTGACACAAAGGAGCAGTGGCTCTTCACCAATCTCCTGACCTTATCTTTAATGCAGAGCACAGCCACCCACTGGTGGAAACTTGCTTCTGTTTCTTGTATCTGTGATATCATTCTTTCAATAATCACCCAGATCTCATGGTTGTAGGCGAGAGTTGGAACGTAGACCGTCGTGGATCCTACAAATAATGTGCTTAAAATTTCTAGCGTTGTGGCCACAATTTGTGATAACAGTTTCTCCTAATCTTCATTAGAAGGTTTCTTTCAGCCAGACTGAAGCAAGTAACAATCACTGTCTATTGTAATGTGTTTATTTACACAGGTGTTTTGACAATGTTGCACTGTCTTTATTATTTCATGGAAAACATGAATCATCTAGCAGCAGATTTGTGTCAGTTAAGGACCACAGTTCTTTTGAAAGTCATGAGCCATGCTCACAGTCAAACCTAAGTCAGTGGGTTACAGCTTAAAGTCATCTGGGGTTAAGATAACAGAGTTAGTCAAATACACAACATAACATAGTTCAGAGCATTCCCATATAACAAGATTATGATGCTGTAATTAGAATCGCATGCCTTTGCACACACACTGTTATTTAAAGAAACAACAGCTGACTACAGCAACTGGAGAATTGACTTAAAGTGTGTGTGTTGCAGGGTATATGTGTTGTATCTCCGTTTTGGACAAGGATGGTGTCAGTGCTGCAGCCATTGCAGGAGAGATGATTTCCTATCTGGCCACTAAAAACAAAAGCCTCTCGCAGCAGCTCACTTCCATCTATGAAGAGTGAGATAGATGCATGCATACATTACGTTTCTCCAACTTTGAATCCCCTCACTGCAGACTAACTCTTCTTCTCTGCACTTGTCATCCTTAGGTATGGCTACCACATCAGCAAGAACTCCTACTTTATCTGCCATGACCAAGATGTGATCCGTGTTCTGTTTGAGCGTCTGCGCAACTTCGGTGGCAAGGAGGACTTGTATCCCACCGAATGTGGCCGCTTCTCCATTTCCAATGTTCGAGACCTGACGACCGGCTATGACAGCAACCAACCCGACAACAAGGCTGTGAGGGGAAAAACACACTGAGATAATTTATACACTGAGAGCACATGACATCCTATGTAGGGTATTGGCAGAAATGATGCTATTTGCTGTGAGAGAAGGGCTTTTTTTGTCTTTTATTAAATAGACATTGACAGTAGAAACTAAAAGCATAAGAAAAGGAAGAGCTGTAGACCCTGGACTCTCCATGTCATGGCATTTGTCTTAAACAAATTATATGAATGGGATCAAAAACTCCAAATCAAAAGCCACCTTTCTGTTTGCTCAGATTTTCACATCTAATCTTTTTGTCAAATTGTTCTGGGCTTCAGACTTTTTCCCATTCTTATTTGTCCACCGTCTCTCCTTCCTTTTCTCTTTTCAGGTTCTGCCTACCTCCAGTTCTAGTCAAATGATCACCTTTACCTTCTCCAATGGGGGTGTTGCCACCATGAGAACCAGCGGCACTGAACCAAAGATCAAATACTACACTGAGCTTTGTGCAGCTCCTGGTAACAGGTAGGTCATCTTAGAGACAAGACCAGCCAGTGCTATATTTATGATCATGATGAATTATGATCATTTTTGATAAATTGTGCAAGTCATATGATTAAAATAAATAAAAACAAATTGAATTATATTTACCTGGTACAGGTAACTGTAGTTATTCACAGACCTGTTGTGTTTTTTTCTTTTTTCCTCCTTCTGGGCCTCAATCAGTGATGTGGCACATCTGAAGAAGGAACTGGATGACCTGGTTGGAGCCATTATAGAAAACTTCTTCGAGCCACAGAAGAACAAGCTGCAGCCCAAGCCAGAGTAGCAGTAGAAAAAAACAACAGGATAAATAGTGAATGATTTTTCTGACCAGCATATCACAGTATGTCTTAATAACTCCTGCATAGATTCTTGTTTTAATACTGGCTTGACTTTGATTTTTAACTATTTTGACCAGTAAAGACACCATTCTGTATTGTTATCTACTTACTCTATCATGTGTAAATAATCTGCAGAGTATATGGCAACATCTTACCTCCACTTTTAAGTTTTAGTATTCTGATCCATGGCCGGGTTAGATGATTAGGATCCAGATTATGTTTTACACTCAGCATCAGTGCTAAAGATCACCTTCAACTGCAAAGTCCTGAACCTCTCAAGTGCTGCAGTCATTCCTGTTTCCAGCCAGCAGTGTTTCATAGATCCAGCTTCCTGCATAACACCTTTATGTAACAATTTACATGACTAAATACACTGTGCTTTAGCATCAACTGTACTACTACTTATTTAAAGACTTTCAATGGAGTATTAAGGCTAAAACTACTTGACATTGCCAACTGCTGTCAAACTTTGAATGTGTGATATTTTGCTGTGACTCCATCAAAAGTGGTAGTGAAGTTTTTTAAACTTAAAAATGTTTTCTGCTAGGTTGCTAGTGTATACAACCACACAGCTTGGAGCACCACTAAGTGGAGCCATTGAGCGTCTTTTTTTTTTTAAACCCTATGTTTATTCCTCGATATGGATAAAGATAACTCAAAGGGACTCTTCAAACCTCTGACTGACTGACTTAAAGGTCAAATTAACCTTCTGCATTCCAGTTTGTGTGATTTAATTGAACTAGAAATGTAATGTGCAGATAGCAGCCAGCCGTTATAAGCATTATGTGCCTGCTACTTTAAAATATTGTACTAAAATGCAATTTATTCCTAATAAAATAGTTTTTTAACTATGTAAAATGTTGCTAATTCCTTCCATCTTCTGGCTGCGCACGCGGGCAGCATGCACTTGTCATGCAGGGGAGGGAGGGTTGGCCCCGTCCTCTAAATTTAACTCAAGCTAGGAGGAGGGAGGGATGTCTAAAGGTCTCTCGTGCATACGTAAAGCTGCACAGATCATTTCTGTTTTGACAATTTAAGTTACTCTTGTCAGAGAGCAGACAGGTAAAGCGGGGCCTGAAGGAGAACATGAGATCATTTTCCACCGGTCAGTTCTGCGCTTTGGGACCCTGTTTTTTTTGTTGTTTTTTTTTTTCCCTTACTGGGGGCGGTTTACGTTACGCACAGCCTCGTGCGTAAAGCGTACTTTGAAATATTTAAAGCAAATGAAATAGGGCGTCTTGTACAGCGCTCCTCTGAAATGTAGTTTTTACTTCCGCCTGATGTCCTCGCGTTGCGGACGGAGCTGAAGTTGAGGATTTAGAATATAGCCAAGGTCACGCCGGAGGCAGGTAAGAAGCCGATTTGTTCAGTCAATTATAGACTTCCATCTGGCCGTTATGGTTTTTTATCAGTCATGATCTGATTTTTGACATCATGTCCTGCTGTCAGCATTTATTGGTCAGTGGGATCTATTTTCTCTAAAATGGAAATCTCAACTTGGCATCTCATGTGTGAACCAGGCGGAGATCTCCTGGACCCGCGTATGGCTGCCGGCCAAAGGGTTTATGATGTTGACTATGCACCTGTCATGCGTTTGTTTATCCTGAGATGGTAAATGTCATTAAACTGTTTCTGTGTCGTGGGAAAACTTCCTCGTTTAAATCACAAATGAAGCTAAATAAATGTTTCCTGACTAGTGTGTTTCTTTGAAATATTATAGGATGAACCCATGGCTGGCTGTCATATAAAGTGCTGAATATAAAGATCTTTGACCTCTCACTTGCAGGTAGTAAGGGCATGCAGCTGCCTCAGGTCTCAGAAACTATGGAGGGACTGTACTTTGAAGTGAAGCCAAGAAGAAATGAAGCCCAAATGCCACAAGGCTCTGATAAACCAAGTTGTCTCCTAACCTCAAACCACCACTCCTTTCCATCACTGTCCCATCTCAGCTCTTCTACACAAAGTTACCAAAAATGGAGGGGGCAGGTGGACGAGGAGGCAGAAGAGGAGATAAGATACAAACTAACCATGATTGGTTCTCGGACAGTCCACCATCTGACCACCATGACCATGTTGCCTTGGGTCGTGGCTGAAATCTGCATGTCTGCAGGGAAGGATTCAGGTGTAGGGCTGTGTTGTGGTGGGGCAGGAGGTGGTCAGCTGGATTCTGCTACATGCAATCAAACTATTTTATTATGTGTAACAGCCTCCTGGGTGCGGTGTGTGTCTGCTCTAGGAGAGCAACGTCTTTGGGACCCTTTGACACACACTGTGTTGTTTGAATGTCGTCCCCATCAAGTGACCAAGCTGATTCACAACAGCCAGGAGCCCAGTGTCTTTGCCTGTCTGCTGAGAGACACGCCGAAGTGTGCCTGCTATGTCTTCCAGTGTCAGGACAGTACCAAGGTAGGTGTGAATCAGGGAACAAAAACAAGAATGTCTTCTACTGTTGATATTCTATTAACTAAGATATATTCAGTCTTTTGTATGATGGCAGAATGTATAAAAAAATTATAATCTCTAAACTTTTAATGCATGTCCAACTGTTCAATGTTTAAGTACCTATTGCATGACAAGATAATACACCGTAAAAAGAAAAAAAACAATACATAAATATAAAAATGTATTAATATTTATATATAAACAATGATAACTTTAAACAGTCCTCTTCATGATACATCTCACATTTTGACATCATCAGACCATGATGACACTTGGCACATGACAAGTTAATGAGACAGATGTTTTTATGTTGTAGTAAACCTACCACTGTTGTGAGCACTGGTTTGATAAACTTGTTTGAGGTAAAGGAATCACTATTACATGATTCTATTTATATGCCCTATATTCATGATATATCAGTTAAACATAGACTTTTTACATTTTCTGTAAATTTGATCTCAAAGTTTAATACCCCCAATAATGGGTAGTGTTTTTATGTTGGCAAGTTTATTTGTATAGGACATTTCATGAACAAGACCATTCAAAGTGCTTTACATAAGACATTAAAAGCATTACAGAGCGATGCAGAGGAGGCATTAAATATTACATTAAAAACAAACTTTAAAAAGAAATAAAGAAATTATATCATGTCCAATCCAATGTATAAAAAAGGGAAGATGGTCGGAAGTTTCCATACACGTATTATTGAATCGCAAGCTGGACTTTGAGCTAATTCTTTGAAATTTTCTTTTATGGGGCAGAATGATGATACAATACTGTAAATGGTTTTGCACTTATATATAGCTTTTCCTGCCGTACACCTACAGCCCCAAAGCGCTTTACATTAAAGACATTCACCCATTCACACACACATTCACACACCGGTTGTTGGCAACTGTCATGCACCGGCGCTGGCCTGACCCAACCGGGAGCAACTGGTTGGGTCAGTGCCTTGCCCAAAGACACTTTGGTGGACACAGGAAGAACCAGGGCTCGAACCATGGACTTTCTGGTTCAAGGGTGAACAACTAAGCCACCTTCTCCACACGTATACTGTAACAAAATGTATATAAATACTCGAACATGTAAAATATCGTACATTTTGAATATCTTCTAGGCAGCATTGAAAAGTTCTGACTGAGTATTTAAACCAGAGCTAACATACTTTCATCAAAGTTTAGGTCAGGTCATGAACCATTAAAGGAAAAGTACTGTTTTTTTTTTACCTTGACCTTATTTATTTTAAGAGAAAGAAGACTGATTTTTCTTGTGCATTTTGTGTTAATAAAACAATCCCAGAGCATGATGCTACCACCTCATAACCAAATGATGCAGCTTTCTTCACGAGAAAAGCCTCACTTTTAGTCCTCCAATCATAACTTTGGTCACTTTGGCCAAACAGCTCAATCTTTTCATCATTTGATCTGACTATATCTGATAAAACTTTCCTCTAGAGAGACCTTCTTTGTCCATTTGGTCAGCTGCAAAGTTAAACTGAGATTGAACTGGAGCTGAGCTGGACATTCTTTCTTGGATGCTAACCTCTCAGTCCCTTGTGATGTTAATGTTGCCTCACTGTATCCAATGACACTCAAGTTTGAGCAGCTTCCAGTTTATTTATTTTTTAAGTGATGGTGACAGTCAAGGACTTATAAACCAAATAAGGGCTTGCAATGATGCTAAATTACAGATAGAGATTTTAAGAATTCCTCTCAACTGTATTCCCATAAGAAATTAATAACATTTTTCATAAATCAAAGGGCGCAGCCTCATGATGAGGAATGTATATCAACAATAAAGACATCAACAGAAGCTCAACTTATAAATGTAGAGGTAGTGTAAAAGAGATGTGGCATGCTGGATAAAGATGAGAGTGACATGAGAAATAGGGGTCATCCTGGCAACAATCTCTTCTCTATATTTATATGTTGTTTGACAAAAAGCTGGCCATGTTTTTAGTGTGACCCTATCAGTATTTAGCAGGACATCCTACTGAGAGAAACTGGATCTGGCTTTGGCACCACTGCAGCCAGCGTATGCTGTGTGTTTATTCCATTCAGCAACACAAGCAAATGCAGGTCCAATGAAAGCGTGTACACCAACACACTTTGCTGACCAGCACACTCCTGACCGCTAATCCTTTCACCTCTCCTCCGCATGGCGTGCATTTCCAAAAGCCTTTGTATGAACAGAAGAGGCGCAGCTGGTGTCTGATTTAAGCCAGGGACATTTGATAGCATCCCGTATCCAAAATACCGAAGACAATGAGGTATATTAGATGTGAAACTAAAGAAAGTCAAAATGTTTTAAAAAAAAGTCAGTTTGACCTTAACCTCAGTATCTCTGTTGCTCCTCTCAGCACACATGCGCACTGGTGGGGTCTCACGTAACAAATACCTGCAGGCTCCAAATATATTAACAGCCTGCATGTGCTGTTTAGTGTACTCTAAATATCACTGTGTGTTCTGTGACAGAAAGGAACTGGTGGGTAAGATGTAGTCGCAGGATCACAGACTTTTCATATCTTGATGTATTTGTGTGCAGTCTTGGCTGTGACAAAATGCGCCTGGTTTACATCAACCAGCCAGGATGTGAAACCATGTTACCATGGAGACCGCTTCCTGTGTTATAAAGTGTTTGTTGTGTAGTTTGCGTGCATGTGAGTGCCTGTTGTTATTGCTGTGTTTTCAGCCCTTTAAAAAAAGTGATGGTAATGTCAGGCTATGACCACCTGTTGCACTAGCTCTGTCATAGTTGTCTTAAACAGACACACACATGCTAATTATAAATAGAATGTTTAGGCTGCACTGTGTGGCTTTGAATAATTAACGTTATCCAGCTTTTTCTTTAGTTTATTCACTTTTGAGATATAACTTTTTAGAGTCACATAGAACATATCAGACTATAAAACTTTTTAAGACAAGTTAGGCTTCATTTTGAGAACTATGCAAGCACATGAAAAAAGTCAAGCAATTGGAAAGAGGGAGATGTAGACACTAAAAACACACAGGGGAAAAGAAGTTCATGGGAGAAGCTGAATGTCCTGGAGAACAAAGATCAAGGTCATCTGGAACAAGGCACCAGCAGGAAGACTGATAGGGAAGGTTCAGCCCAGAGAAACTGGAGTGAAAAGTGAGGAGAAAATAGCAAGAAATGGATATTGATGATTATGTAGTTTGGATGTATCAAAGAATAGGCATCTAACTTCAGGTGCAAAGATGAGTTTTCAGTTAGAAATCATAATCGTCACCTGAGGCCCATTATTTGATGTCAACAGGGAGGTTTCCCCAGGACAAACATAGGATGGTGAAGGCCATACAGCCCATTTCCGAGAGAGTGAAAAAGAGCACATGGTGGATATAAGGTTGAAGGACACTGGTGTATCGAGGGAATGTAAACTTAGTTTATTGAAACATGCATTGAAAACCAAAGAAGGGATGTTCAAGATGTTGTTTAAATCCAATTTTAGTTCAGCTTTCTGCACTTGAAGACTTTCGGAACAGATGGCAAACAACAGACTGGAAAACAAAATGTTATAAAACGTTACAAATTGGTATCTCTGTATCATGGACAGTCTTTGAGAATTCAAATAGTTGGCAAAAAAAAAAAAGTTGCTAATTAGTCAAACTGGTGTGAAGTAGGCCAAAAGCTAGAATTTCAGTTTGAGAGAAAACACACACATACAGACACCAAATTACACTGAATACTGTCACTTTGAAGTGAGAGCAGTGAGGGTACACTAACCAGGAGTTCATATTCACCACACTTTCATGTACCATAAATATTCAAATGATTTAGTCTCAGATTAAAAACTAGAAGACTGGCATTATTTTTCTGTTTTCAAATGGTGCCTTGCACTTTAAAAAGCCATTAAAAAAAAGAGCCATGTCACTATATACAGTATAAGACCATTTCAGAGAATATGTTTTGAACTTAAAAAATACAAAGCACTGACCATGCAGAAGACAGAGTAAAGATATTATCATTTTAAAGTCTGTATCTTAGTGCATTTATGCATTTTGAGAGAGTTGATTAACTTGAAAGACGTGCTGGTGTCCGTCACTGAAGTCCTGTTTTCAAACTGAGCTGTCAAAACAGCTTTGAGGTGGGACATTGTAGTTGTGTGGACTGTTGCCCCCATGACGTACTTTCGTACATTTGTTCAGTACATTTCCAAATGTCCATGCCTACGGTTTAGAGTGAGGTCAATTTAAATGTTTTCATTTAATCAAAATGCTATTTTGGAGTTGCGGACTTGTTTTATGTAAAGGTTTCACATGTTGCCATGAATGTTGGCTTTCAAAGTGATACATTTTATTTTGAATATCTTAATAATTGTCAAAAGACATAAAGTCAAACATGATATTTCTTACAATATTTGAAGTAAGTTTAGATTTTTGTCTTATTTCAAAGTTTCATCATATGAAGATGGAGAGTGAAGATCGAGAATATTTTCAGAATAATTATCCTGTTGTAGAAGCCATTCTCTCAAGTACTTTACTTTTTATTTTACAGGTTATGTGAAGTTTGCTTTCAAACATTTAAACAATAATAGAACCAATTTTCCCCAAAATGCCTGCCTTGCCACTGGCTGTTAGTACAAATCCAAATCATTAGTGATCCCCTGTGTGTTTAATAGTGGAGGAGTTGTTTTTCATTAATTTTGCATCTGTTTTCATCAAACATACCNCTGTTTTACATTAATCAGCCTTGTTTCTTGAAATATACATCAAGCATGTTTAGATATTCATTTTCAAACCTCAGAGGTCTATTTTTTTGGCATGATTAAAGAAATATTTTTTTTCCTTAATGGTTCTTCCATGAGTGGCGGTGCGTGGCGCAGTGGGTTAGGCGCCCGCCACATGTGTGGAGGCTGTAGAGCCTCGCCTGCAGCTGTGGTCCTGGTTCGATTCCCGGCCTGTGACCCTTTGCTGCGTGTCATTCCCTTCTCTC
>JAPMNP010677061.1:0-14010 GCA_029874935.1 Atherina boyeri | reverse complement strand
TTTTGGCCATTTTTAACAATTTCTTACATAAGCTACGGTTTCACATGATTGCAGTACCAGTTTCGGCCAGAATCTTGCATACAGTACCTTTTTTTTTTAAAGTCTGTATTCAAATTTGCATCTAAGGGGAGGCAGTGGCTCAGGTGGTAGAGCAGGTCGTCCATTGACAAGAAGGTTGGCTGTTTAAATCCCGCTCCCACAGTCGATCTGACAGTGTCCTTGGGCAAGACACTTCACCCTCCCTGCCTCAGTGTCAACATGGTTGGTGTATGAATGGGTGGGGGTCAGAGAGGCCGTTGGCTGCCACGTTTCTCGGTCTGAATGACCATCACCAGGGCTGAATCTGGAGTGAGTGAATGAATAATGGATTCAATGAAAAGCGTCTTTTTAGTGTCTAGAAAATCGCAACACAAGACTGTTATATTTTTGTTAAGGTTTAAAAAAACAAATCTTTCTTTTTTACATAACATGTTAGTAGCTTTTGATTTGGATTGAAGTTTGTTTGAAAGATTTGAGGAAAATTGGAAATCTGTAATGTTTTATTGCAGTTTTTTGGGAAAAGGAATTTTTTGTACTCAATTACCTGAAAGTGTGTTAACTTAACAATCAGCAAAAATAAAGTGCAAAAACAAGTGCCTCAAAAATAATTTATTACTAATTGGATTTAGTTTTTTTTTTTTTTTTTTTTAAGAAAAATGGATAGAAACTCAACCTAATATTTTAAATAACTGTTTCCCCCCCCATTTAAAAACTGTTGACATGTCATAAACTTGGCATTTAAAGGTTTAAGATATTGACATATTTTTGTAGTTATGATTTAGGACTGAAGATATTTGAAATATTTGAGGAAAAATAACTGAAATAATTTCTGTAATGTTTGTATAGCGGGTTTCGGGGAGGATCTGAAAAGGCTGCATATTTGTTCCTGGTGTACTGCTGGCCTTTTTTTTTTTTTTAAGAATAATTAAAATGATTCAGTTGTGTGTTGCATACGTACAAAGAACAGGTTGTTGTGATTTATACATACGTTTGCTCTCACACAGAAGCTGACAGCAAAACTTTGTGTTTTTTTCTTTCAGAGCTAAAAAGTATGGAGACACAGCAGATGAGTGTGGAGAGGCTTTCTACTGGTGTGGTAAAGCGCTGCTGGATTTGGCACGGTGTGTTCATGGAAATATATTCTCAACGCCCATAAAAAGACCGAATGTAAGAAATAAAATGCTAACTTTAATAGATGGCAGGCCTAACGTCCACTCTGCTAATAGGATGGAGAACTCGGTCCTGGGTAATGCTCTGGACGGCGTGCCCGAGGAGGATGAAGACGAAGACAAACCCAAAGATTCAAATGTTGACAGCACTGAAAATGTTGATGGTAAAGAAACAAATAGTTTCCATTTTTCTGGTTTGTTCTTTATTTGGGAAGCCTGTCCTAACGACTCCTTTCTCCTCATTAGAGAAGACCAGAGATGAGCTGAGGGTCCAGGTGTACGATGCCATGGCAGAGAAGAAGAACGATGATGCTGAGAAAGTTGAAGGGAAGCAGAGCGCAGCAGCTGAGGACGCTAAGGTGGAAAAATCGGAGGATGTCGTCGAACAAGAGAAAACAGAAAAGGTGGAGGGAGACGGGGAAAAGAAAAGCGAAGTAGGTGGAGGAAATTTGGATGAAACTGATAAAGAAAACAAGATGGAGGCTGACAAGGAACCAGCGGGTGAGGAGGAAGAATCTGCAGACAAAGAGGAAGCAGAAGGTGACTTTATTCTTCTTCTATCCTTTTCCAACAGAGTTTGGCTGTAAATAGTTCTCCTGCGTTTGGAGTGGATTATCGACCGTAGTTGATCTATTTTTATGCCATTTTACTTTTTTAGATGAGGAAGAGGAGGACGGGGATGATGAGGCAGATGAGCAGGGTGAAGGAGATGCTGCTGAGAAGGTATTACTCAAATCTGCTTCAACATGTCTGACCATGTTTTTTATCAGGTTTTAAAAACATCTTTTTTTCTTTCTTTTTTTTCTTTAACAACAAAAAAATCAGGACAGTGAAGATGAAGAGGTGGGAAACCTGCAGCTGGCCTGGGAGATGTTGGAAGTTGCTAAAGTAATTTACAAAAGGTAAAAAAAAAAAACAGCAAGTTATGATTTTAAGATCTGAATTTTATATCGAATAAGACGTAACTCTTTTTAAATCTGTTAAATCCCTTCAGGAAGGAAGCTAAGGAGGACCAGCTCATGGCGGCCCAGGCTCATCTGAAGCTGGGGGAAGTTTCTGCTGAATCGGGTACTGTCAAGTTTTTAAACTAACATTCAGTTGTCTTTCTGCACATCGCTAGTCTTATTAAAATATTTGATTCCTGAGGCTTACCTCACATCGTAGACTGATCGTATATCTAGCATGGTAGATAAACAATCAGTCTGAGAGATTTTGTTCAGAGCTTCAACAAATCAGAGCTCAAGAAAGAAGAGAAAAATCCTGATCTTAAGAAGTGCTGGATGTGAAAATGTATCCTCTGTTTCATCGTGTCAGGAAATTACACACAAGCCCTGGAGGACTTCCAGGAGTGTCTGAAGCTGCAGGTGACCCACCTGGATCCAGACAGCCGCCTGCTGGCTGAGACTCACTACCAGCTGGGTGTGACCTACAGCATGAACCTTCAGCACAGTCAGGCCATCAAGTCCCTGAACAACTCCATCTCTGTCATAAAGAGCCGGCTGGGTGGGCTGCAGTCACTGTTTACAGATTCCTTTCTATCAAACACGGATTCCAAGTCACATTGTGAACGCCTCTATCTTTTCTTTACCTTTCAGAAAAGCTGCAGAAGATGCTGGATGAAGCCGAGGGTCCAGAAGCTCTACCAGAAGAGAGGAAGGAGTTGGAGGAGCTGAAGGCTCTGCTGCCAGAGATCCAGGAGAAGGTGGAGGACGCGACCGAAGGCCTGAAAACGACGAGCACTGCTGCTGAGGCTGTGAAGGGCATACTGGTGAGTCTATAACGAGGACTTTTAACGCTCCCTCCCTTACTCTTCCAATATTCTTTTTTTTTTCTTGCACTGTTTTTGTTTCAGATTGATTTTTATTTACTTTAATCTACTTGTATGTGAACTTTAACATTTTAAAAAAGTGCTTCATGAATAAATCGTTTTGAAGTTGTCATCTTTACACCAAACTGTGAATCTATAATCCTTGAATATGACGTCAAGATCCATGTAAAAGAAAAACGCTGTGGTATTCGTTGCATATTTCCAAAGATATATCTGGGTTTTGGGTCTTCACCCACATATTGCTCAGATTTCTCCTCCAGACCTGTTAAACTATGTCAGTTTGATCCTGAGGTTTCACAACTTCCTGCTGTATGTTGTCGTCCGAAAACACACATTTAAACACTTCAAGTATAGTGATTGTGATTTCAATTGAATATATGATGTTTTGCCATTTTATTTTTTCTTAATTCTGAATAACACTTAGTCTTATTTTTTCCCCTTGCTAGGACGGAGGCTCCACCTCTGCATTCCCTGGTTTTAGTGCAGACAGCAGCGACTCTCCATCCATTTCAGGGGTGAGATTTATTTTTCACAGCGTACTGATCAATTGTGTTTTTTTTTTTTTTTTTTACTTGTCCCACCCACACAAATGGGAGGGCTGAGTAAAATTAAGACCCCTGTCACATTTTGTTTTCCAAACAGGTTAAAAGCTCATCAAGCACCAGTTCAGCCAGTGGACAGACCCCTGCGGCCCCGGTGTCCAACATCTCCCACCTGGTCAGGAAGAAGGTGAGGGGGTGGTCAGGAAATGTATTGCACAGATCTGTGGAGGCTAAAAACATTGTCTTTTTTTTTTTTTTTTAAATAAAATATTCCCGTGTGCTGCGTTTTTAGAGGAAACCGGAGGAAAGTCCAGTGAAAGACGGAAACGTCAAGAAGGTGAAGCAGGATGGCGACCACGAGCCTCAAACTAACGGAGTTCACAAAGCTAACAGAGATTCTAACGGGCACGCCGACAACATGGAAGTGGCAAGGTGAGATCTTTACAAACATCGTCTCATCTCAACACAGACCTGGCCAAAGAAATGGAATCAATGCACTGAAATAGTCCAGTATTTATCAAATTACACCTTAATCTGAATATGATAAAATATTTTCTAAATGTAAGGGGAATATTTTCAACTCATTATTTTGAAATGAATTTACTGTAATTACACGAGTAAAACCTGCCAGTTTCTCCATGCCAATACAAACTGCTGCTTGTGTTCTACCAGATCCAGAATCTCCAGGTCCTTTATTTTAGATTTTAAACAAAGTAGTTTCTCTGAATAACCATTTTGCTTCTTTTCTTCTTTTTCAGTCATTGAGGACAGAAATACTGCAGGTTTTCACCTCCTGAGGATTCAGCAGCATCACGTCGCGCCTCCACTCGTAACAAGCTCCTACAACTGTTTGTGTTGTAAATAAGTGCATCTTTTTCTGAGTGTTTTTTGTATGTTTGCGTACGTTTCATATGAAATTGAATAAAGACTGTTTGATAAACCTAAGATTATGTCTCAGTGCTGAGTGATCTGAAGTCAGGTTGAAAACTTCAAGTATCCAAGTTTATTTTAGGTTCTTATATTCACCACAGGTTGCAGGTCACATGATCCTTAGTTCATCAGAGCTTCTGGTTTGATGCATGATAGTTTTAAATGACCAAGTGTCGCCCCATAGCAGGTGGTTAAACATGCTTTCTACAGCAAAGTTTTTTTTTTTGTGTTTTTTTTTTTTTTGTTTTATTTCAGATGTAGCTATTTTTCCCAGCTTTGGTAAAAACCCCATATATGAACCAATTTTCAGATGACCTGGACCGGCAACTACAGCAAACCACTGTGGGCCCCTCAACCCCAGCTGCTCCCCAGGGGCACTGCAGTATGAAAGCTCCACTGCCTCAAGTGTAACTAGAATGGGTTAACCCATTTACGCCTGATCGTATTACTGACTAGTAAAGATAAAATGCGTGAATATTATATAAAAGTTGTATAAAAATAAATGAAGACCAGAAGTGGTTTGACACCAGTCTCAAGTCTTTGAATGCAGAGAAACTTTCTGTACTGGGATTAATAAAACGATTATACATTTTGCACCATTCATTAAATTCCAATTTCTTTTTCTAATGAAATTTTTTCTTCAAAACTGACGTGAGCTCATTTATTTGAAGTAAAATTTGATTTTGCTTTTCTGAACTTGTGATTTTAAATGGTGCAGAAAGCAGACAAGGCAGAGATCTTTAACCCCAAACATTCTACAGCAGGGATCCCCGACTCCTGACCTGTAGATCAGTGATGGGGAACCTTGGCCCTCATCCTGCAAGGTTTCCATGCATCCCTGCTCCAACACACCTGATTCAAATTAATTGGTAATTGTGCAGAACTGTATAGGCAGTTGGGTCCATATGATTTGAGTCAGGTGTGTTAGATGGACTACGGCCCTTGAAGACCAGGGTTCCCCTCCACTGCTTTAGATGTTTTCCTGTTGCAACCTGCAACACACAACTCAAATCAAATGAAAAAACTGAAGTCTTTTGATTGATGACCCATTCATTTGAGTGGGGTGTGTTGCAGCAGGTAGCAGTCAAATCTGCAAGACAGTGGCCCAAGATGTCCAGTCTCTATTTTTTTCCTGTTGCTCAATTGAACAAACATCTATCCTCATAGTACTTGGAAACCACAGCCTGATTAGATGCATCAACTGGTAATAAAAAATTGTCAGGACCCTGATGGGGTCTGAATTTTCTTTTATTTTTTTAAAGAAAAGTTCCTTGTTGATTTATCAGCTAAAGATCCTCTGAATTATCCTTAACGAACACAAAGATCATTCCCGCAGTTCTTGGTTCCACAATGTTGTCATTTTCATACTAATTAGGCGTGATTGTGTTACTCAATGAGACAAATGTTTATTTTAAATGCACTTCTACCCACTTATAACTCTTTACCCAATCTGGGTGATAAAGTCATGTTAAAGAAAAATTATTTGCCTTTCAAAAGTTGGATTTGGAGTCAAAAGCAGCAGCAGCAGCCATCTGTACTCCTTTTCTATCCTCCATATCTCAGGTTTTCAATTTTTTCTTTTTTTTTTTTTTACTTCCAGCACTGATATAACTGGTTTCTTCCTTAACGCTTGTGCAAAATTTAGTATTCAAAATTGTCCAAATATGACAATTAGCACTGAAATATTTAAATAGTAGACAATGGTTTGCTCTGTCATCTCAAAATGAGGCCGTTTAATAGATAAATCATGTCAATTTCAAGGATTAAAGCTACAATCCTGTCATCTCAAGAGGAGTAAAAACACCACAGTAGCCGGATTCATATTGAAACATATCAGCTTGTCAGGAACCAATTTTTATTAATATCATTAATAATGTGTCATCAGCATCATCAATGAAATGAGTTAGTCTGTTTAAAGCAGAATCAAGTGTGCATTCATTGCCCTTCTTTTCTTGATGAACACTTCAGTTCCACAAAGCGAGGAAGAAAAAGGAGGAGGGGTCGGAGGGAAGAGTTTGGGTGAGAGGGGGGAGTCAAAAAGGTCAGGGACTGCAGTGAAGGAGGAAACGCAGGGAAAACGACGTCTGGCAGAGCAGGAATCTCCCCCTTCACTGGGATATGATTGGTTTTTCCCTTGTGCAAGAATGACAACAAAAACAAACAAAAAAAAAAAAAATCAAAAAGAAAATTTGAAATGGTGCTCTAAAAACAAAGATGAGTAAGGAAGAAGGGGGATTGCTTGCTGGGATGTGTTGTTGGCTGTTTTTTTTCTTTTGTTTTTATTTCTTTTTGTTCCATAAAGCCACGTTAGGATTTGATGCAGTCGTCGTCATCAGAGGTCTGGCTGCTGCTACTGGTTTCGGACTCGGAGCCCTCCTCCACGTGCGCCTCCGCCACACTCCTCCAGGGGGTGAAGTGGAGGGTCACGCCTCGTGTCCTCGGGAGAACCCCGTTCCTTTGCATGCCGTTCTTCTTCAGCTAGTCGAAGCATGCAGAGAATTAGTAACAATCATCATCAAGGCAAGTTTATTTGAATAGCACATTTCATGTACAAGACAATTCAAAGTGCTTTACATACAACATTAAAAGCATTACAGCAGGGTCATCATCATCTAAAGTTGTGGTGAAAAGTTTTCAGACAGGCGCTCATCATGGGTATGGACGTCACATTAATTTGGGGGCTTTTAATGGATTATTCAAACTGTTTTTCCCCCAGGATATAATGTTTATAAAACATCAATGATTTACTTACAACAAGAATTTCTGTGCACACGTTTAAATTAATCTATGATTTTCTCCTAACCACGCGAGGTGGTGGGGGAGGGTCAACTCATAAGAATCGCGATTCTTTGTTTAATGATTTTTTTATTTATTTTTTCTAAATTGTTTTTAAACATACAGTCCAGGCTTTGAAAAAAAAGTTCATTCATTCTGTTAAAAAGGTTTAAAATGTGGGCAGTATAACATTCAGAAAATCATATATCTTTTCAATACCATAAGTTCAGATTGCTGATTCAAATATATTGATGCTGAATAAATCTTAAAAACTAATTACATGAGATGTGCATTTTCTTTTTGGGAAATATGGCTCCTGATATGGTCTGTCAACATCGTTGTCATTCATCTCTTTCACATGGTCTGGTGTTAAAAAAAAGTTAATAAAAAATTGGGACTATTGAAGAATTGCAATTTAAATCTAATTGGCACCTAAAAAAAAAAATCGAATGGGGAGAAAAGCACATCATCCCAGCCCTACTGGAATTGGCACCTTTTTTTTTTTTTTTTACCAAGAGTATTGATTTTGAATCGAAAATCGATTCTGAATTGGAATTTAATCAAATCATGAGTTGTAAGATTCACATCCCTAGTGAATAGGTACTCGGTAGTACCGACAGAATTATGTAGGTACCAATAAAAGTACCAAATTCGGTACCATCCCTAATCAGTGCATGGTATTGTTGGTAAATACAACCAAAACATAAGCGTGTGGGACAACAGGCGGCTCTGGACGAGAGAAATGGATCAAAGATAGATGTGGAAGAACTGGAATTGGAGAAACTCCTGAATACATTTCACTTTTATGTAGCCATTTCTTGTCTTGAGAAAGCCTTGAAGCTGGATGTTGTACAGACATTATATCTGGGGAAAAGAACGGTTCAAATGAATCTAAATTAACGTGGCATTCATACCTGATGAGGATGTCTACACTTCTGAGCACAGCTGTAAATCTGGATGGATGCTGCAGAAGGTCCGGATGGCCTCACCTGTTCAGTTTTAGTCTGGAACTCTCTCAGCTCGTCCTCTGTCAGAGGCAGGAAGTTGTCATCATTTTCGGGGTACTCCTGCCAGCCCATGGCCTTCAGCAACCTGAGGAAGCATCACCGTAGTTAGTTGTGTGTCTTTGCATGAGCATGTAATAGATGAGCTGTTTGCCGTGTCTCACCTGTGCTCTGCCTCCAGGGAGCTGGACAAGTGTTCGGTGTCTGAGTCACTGAGGGAGTAGGACAGACCATTCTCATGGCAGACTTCTTCGCTGTAGGCTTTGGGCTCTGGGGTGCTGCTCTCACCCTGAACAAATTCACACCGTAGCAAAGCGTTGAGAAAATTACCACAAAAAAAAAAAGGAGTATTATAATAATCTGACAGTCTTCTGTAACCAAACAACTGCTGAGTGGTGTAAACGTTTCCCACCTCTCCTGATGTTCCTGGGCTGCTGCTAGTCGTCAACTCTCCGGTGCCCTCGTCCTTCAGAGCTCGCAGGAACTCGCTCTTGCGGTCCGGACCCCGCCGCATCAGCTTCAGCCTCGAGGGAGCAATGTCTATGGGAGGAGTCGTGCTGGAAGGGTGCTGTACGCAGAAATGGGAACGAGTTATGAAGAGGAGAAAACAAATTGAAAGTTAGGATTCTTTATTCAACTTTTTGGGTAAACTGTAATGAAACCATGAAGTGTTTAAACATTGAAACATTGAATGAACGATGAATAAAATCTCATTTAGGCTTTCAGGTCCAAGTAAATGTGTTCTTGGGAACTTAAGCTGTTGAGGGAAATTCTCTCCATTTTAATTAGGAGCGTTGGAGCAAAAGCAGATCTGAAACCTGCAGGATATCAGCCCTGGAGGACTGGACATCTATGAGTTACATCATCCCTAAGTGTCTATAATTACGACTGGTATGACGGTTTCTACAGGTCTTTAAAAGTTAAATTTAAGACTTTTATAGACCACTTACAACAGAATTTAATGCCCATTTTATAGCCATACTGGCAAAAATGAATGACTCCAAAAAATGACTCCAGAAAATTTAGAAACACAGGGGGAATGAGTTTTTAAAAAAAAAACTAGCTAGCTTTGACTTCCGGTTGTCTTTTATCAGAACAGCTGCTGAATGAAACCTGGATGAAACTGGAACAGTGGAAAACAAAGAAACAAGAATAAACATCTGGGGGCGGTGCATGGCGCATAGATCCTCGCCTGCAGCTGCGGTTCAGGTTCAATTCCCGTCCTGTGACCCTTTGCTGCGTGTCATTCCCTTCTCTCTCTCTGATCCCTTTCTTGTCAAGCTACTGTCATAAGGGCTACTAGAGCCCAAAAATCCTTTAAAAAAAAAAAAGAATAAACATCTGACATACAGGTCTGTGTTAAGCCCAACTCCACAATTACAAAATTGCAAACATTTAATTCCAATGTTACATTTGGTAAACATTGACGTCATCCATTTGATGGTAGAAAGCTGGTGGTTATCCTGCAGGTGCTGAAACATATCGGGTCAGGCTTGGTACAGAATGGTTTGGTTCAGTAAAGCTTGATCTCTTTACTTGTTCTGAGTCTGAGGTCATAAAACTTAACCCGATTCAAATAACTGTCGACGCAGTGACTTTATTAAATTAACTCTTCGCTGCGAGCTGCTGTGTTTTGTTGAGCCGGGTACCAACTATCAACATTCCCATTCTTCTCACCTCTTTCTGGGCGTTGTGCTGCGGTGCGCTGACTGGGGTGCTGGGTTTGGCTGCAGAGACGGGGCTGGTAAAGACTGAATCTCGGCCCGTGACGTGAAGGCCAGACTTTGTGATCTCTCTACCGCCGGATTTCCACTGGGTGCTCTGGAAGAGAGGACGAGTGCGTCAGAAACTGGTTACACGCACATTTGCTCCATGAGCTCATTTTGCATCTGTGCTACATAAAATCAAACAAGCTGCTGAAGCAACTCAGAGCGACATTGTCTTTCATACTTTGGTGGGGGCCACAGCAGGCTTCGGGACCAGGTTCTTGTAGACGCTGGAGCCTGTGATGGGAGTCTTGCTGCCGTTGGTGGGCAAGGCACCAGCAGTGGCAAACCCCGCTGAGAAGGCTGTGCCCGGGTCCTCCTTGGAAACCTTCTTGATAACCAGCATTTTGGACACCATCTGTTTGCCACTGGGGGGATTTTCTGGAACAAATGCAAGATATTCAGAGGAGGAGAACAATTAAACCATTAAATGTACTAAGTTTTATCTTAAAGATTTAAAATAAAGTGCAGAGAGGGGGTTCTTACCCCACACCCCAGCATGGGGAGCAACTGTTCGCATCTGAGTCCCAGGCTTTCCAGTTGTTTCAGGGTTGAGGGAAGGCTGAAAAGACAAACAGAGCACCTCAATGAAGTACAAAATTCAGTATATTTCACTCGCGTTTACATCCAAGAAGAAACATGAACTCTAACTGGTCAGAAATAATAAAACTAGAAATTAAACAGGACCGTCTACTCACAAAGTCTTCCTCCACAAACTTTAGCTTGTCATCTTTGCTGTCTTTGCGTTCCTCGTTGGGAAACTTGTCCTGGTACGAGGTTCCCTTGCGGGAATGGAAGTTGCCATTGCGCTGCCTATGCCCCCCCTGCCTGTCTCTGTCGCCTGCTCCCCGCTTGGGATGGCGTCCCTGGTGATGGTGGCCATCCTGGGCACCCCTGGGGGCTCCGTGCCAGCTGGGTGTTTCCTTCCAACAAGAGCCCCCCGCCAGCCCACCATGTCCTCCTTTGGCCACTCCAGAGTCCACTGAGTCGTGTCTCAGTAGCAGCGAAGGCTGCTGCCATCCATCACCTTCAGAAAAACAACATGCAGTACATAAAACATGCTAATTCTGCTGAAGGCCAAATATAAACATTTATCTGCTGATGACTCATGAAGTACAAACTTGGTGCAGCTAATTTTAGTTTTTTGAGGAGGTGTGTTTCTGTTCAGGAAGCATTCACTGGTTTCCAGTTAACTCACATGTTAAGAGCAGGATTTGTAGATAAAGGCCAATATTTAATATTTCCATTAATGTACCAACATGATGCTACACATCTGTTCAGGGAAAAATATTACAAAGAAAAAAGGAACGCACAAAAAGGAGGCTTGAGGACTGCAGAAACTATAACCAAGGAAGGATCACGGTAAGAAAAATGAGTTAAAAAGAAAAACTAAATCCACAGCATCTCTTCAGCATGAACTTTACAAATGAGGTGTGCAAATCAGGAACCTGTACCACCAGTGCAAGTCATTTTATTCAGACTGGGTGAAAGCGATCTGAGGTTTGAATGACAAATACAAAGCTTCACACCTGGCAGCTTTAATAAATGGGGGCAAAAGAGACCCATTCAGGTGTTTCCAGTTACACCATCTGATCCGATTTTGTTTCCAGGCTGTGTTTATGCGTAAGCACGCCACACAGATGGCACATCGCTCATCTTTCTGTTGGTTTTAGCAGCTGTTAGAGCAGAATTCATTCTAGTTAACCTCTTCATCACGGGCCTAATTCTCTACCTCCTGTCTGACATCTCATACACAAAATAAATTAAAGGTGATCTATAGAACCTTTTCATAAAAACGGATATTTTCTAAACAATAATACACCCACAGAACGTCTAAAGGGGTGTAGAATAAAAGTGAACATTTTGGAGAAAAACTAATATTTTGTCCAAAAATGATGCCTGAAAACGTAAATATTTTCTTTTTGTTGCCCCCCCCTCGACAGCAAGTGTCTCTCAGCCAACAGCATCAGGCCGTTGATGTCATAAGAAGTGGAGCGCACGGGATGCCAGATCATTTGCTAATCTGCATTTACTACCGTGGGCTTTTTGTGATCTAAACATGTTTTACACGCCGATTGTTGCAGTGTGTAATGGCGTCATATGGCACAAGAAAGAATCCCAAACATTATCACGTAAGACTCATCACTCAACATCACGGCAGACTATATAATCACGGCTTCTCCCCCGTGGATATTCAGCCAACCTGGCAACCGGTGCAGCTGACAATAGGAGTAAAGGCTGGTTTATACTTCTGCGTCGGCTCCCTCGCGTAGGGTACGCCGCAACCCCCGCAGCCTCTTGTGTGTTTATACTTGTGCGTCGGCTCCGCACAGTGTAGTGCAGTTTTCAAACTGAGTTTGAAAACGCCAACTACTGACCGGGAGGAACAAAAGTTCTATTGATCACCTCTAAGCATATCTTCACAACTACATGTGCTATATGTGTAATCTTGGTCTTTCCAGAAAGCTGAGACATGTGAGATTACTACAGACCTGTCAAAATCAGATGTGTAAATTCACCTGCAACGCAGTTGAAAATTTAAATAGTTATCTCCCCCTAAAAGAAAATATGTGTAATGAGTAAAGTGATGTCTGATGACGAACTGTGCAAAAGTAGAAGCTTAGTAGTTTTTCAGATGTTTTAAAAAGGTGTTATGGAGGGAAATATCTCAGGACGGATGGACACCCATCAATGGTCAGAGTCAGGAGAGTCCAGGGATAGCCCTCACATTCACCTTAAAAACACCAGGAGGATCCAATAAGAAGTAAAACCCAAGATAGTAAATGATAGGAAGAGTGAATATTTCACTATTAAACTTCCTTGATCTCCATGGAAACTAGCAGGACCTTCATGATTCATCTCAAACAAAGGCAGAGTCATAGGAGACATTAGCAGAGTTTTCTAATTTTAAAAATTTGATATCTTGTTTTCTACTCTGTGGCAGCCAGAGTTTCTGTCCCACAGTGATGAGACAGACATCTTTGTAATCAGCAGAGTCTCTGTTTTCATATGACACCTTGTTTGTGTGGAGAAATTAGCAGAAGCTCTAAAGTGGATAGTGCTGTTCTCATGTTTGTTGCATTCCTATATAATTACGTTTAATCTGGATACAATGCATGCTGGAGTCTTTTAGCGGAGTTTCTCCTCGTTACTGTGGTATGATAGATTTTAGGATTGCTGCTTTCTAATGTTTGAAAAACCTTTTGTACTGCACGTATCTCATGCTGCCCCTTGTACAGGAAACTTATGTGATGAGGAGGTAAAACCATACTATTCACCAACTCAGCATTATTCCCAGTTTCCTTAAACCTGAACCAGACTTGCCGGCTTAACTACTCACTATGATTTCCTAACTTATGTTGTTTTGCTATTGCTTTCTAGGGTAAAAGTCTAACTCATTACTTTCCCCCATTTCTTTACCGTTATAGGTAGTAACATTAAACTGATACAGTCTATGGTAGCGCATATGCTGAGGTTCCAAGCTAAGCTAAACTAATAATAAACAATACAACTAAACCATGGAAACACACACAGCCTGTCACACTGAATATGTTGTAATTGTCTTTAAAGAACTTTAAATGTTTTTTATATATACAGTTATGTTCCTAATAATAGCAGTGTGTTTAAAAAGGTGAGTAAACCTCAAAATTCTTCAAATAAATTGTATTCTAATTAACACAAATTCATTGGGGACACTGCACATTCTATTTCAAAGCCAAAAACTTGGAAAAAGTAATTGAATTTGATTATGTTTTGCAGAAAGTCAAGAAATATAATGTTAAAAAAAAATAGCAGTGTTGACATCTTTCTTCATAAACTCAAAAATATCCTGTATAAACTAAGAGTTGCTTGAAGATTCAACTTTCCTGAGAATCCTGAGATGCTTCACATCTGTGGTACATGGAGTCCACCAACTTCTGGCACCGGTCAACAGGTATTGCAGCCCAGGACAATTGT
>JAPMNP010677002.1:0-12872 GCA_029874935.1 Atherina boyeri | reverse complement strand
AACATCATTTATTAATGTCTTTTAATGTCTTGCAACAACTTAAAATAAAGATGATACATAATTCTTACATATGGCAACTTTAAATTCCCTTTGTAGAATACTACTTTGCTTAAGTATAGAAACATATACAGTTATTGGACAAGATATTCAGACTAATTTAAACACAAGAGTGTATTAAATACAGATTAAAAAAAACCCTCTGTTGATTACCCAATACACAAAAAATCTGTGTCCAGATGCTCCCTATCACATTTAAAAAGTCTGGAAGAGATAAGCAGTGTTATCAAAGAAATGTCCCCCTTTAAACGTTGATGCTGTGATATAGATAACCTTTAAAGCCCCAAAGAGACAAAAACAATCCAGTATTTAAAAGAAGAAAAAAATGTGTCACAGAACTTTGTTGTTTTTTTTTTTCTAACTACTTATCCGTCAAACTTCTTCAGATGTTTGACATCTGTGACATTCTGGGGGGCCCTCAGCTTTAGGCAGAGAGCCAATCATTTTCACTACTTTAAAATGTGTCTGAAAAACAAGGAGAATTTTGTTTTTCCTCTTCGAAAGCATTATGAATGTAGGATTTCAGACTATCTTACACTTATGTGTATTAAAGCGTTTCCCACCATCGCATGCAACTTAATAAACAGATATTTGACTGTGACAATAGAGTGATGGGTAAATGGTTGTGGAAGCTATAATTATAACTATTCTATGTCACTCTATACTGTGCTTTCCACATCACAACACATCAGAGGTAGAATATGTGGCAGCTGCGGTTATAAACTGACATAAATCATCTTGTAAATATTAAAGCAGAGTTGTTGTGATAATATGTCTTCTTAAATCTGAAATAATTTATTGGGAAATAAGTGAAGTGTTGTGACATCTGTGAGCAAAAAGTACACATAATTGCTCTTGAGGCTTCAGTAATCTTGGCAGTTTACAGCTAAAATCAGCATAAGTCACAATGTTTTAACTGAAAGTTGTTTACATATAAACACTCAGTGGTCAATGTGAGGCCCACCTGGAAAATATTTTGCAACCTGGTAGCACAGCCCTGTCGGAACATCTTTACAAAACAAGCTCTTAGTGTTGAAAATGTGTTAATTAAACTATATTGGCCACTGTCATCAGATAATAGGATATTGTTCTGGCTCCATTTTACTGATTTCTGACTTATTTTGCCCTCCTTATTTACAAGGAATGTTTTAAGTATAATGCGATATAATATGGCCTCAACCACAAGTCCTTAATGCTATAAAGTGTATAATTTGATCAACAGGCAGGATTACACACAGGTGCATTAAATAAATCTAAGGACACAGTTTAGCTGAATATACTTGTGCATAACTTTGATTTACTTGCAATGGATTATTTCGGCCATGCATTTTCCTCTAACATATAATCTTTGCATTGCTAGCATACTGTAAGTTCTCACAAGTTGTTTTATAATTGTGTTTTTTTGGCAAGTCCATTGTGTGCAAGATTGTAGTTCATTACTTATACAATCCATTACATTATAAGTGATAACTGGCACTAAATCTTGCCAATGTTTTTTCCTCAAATGCATTCAGAACTGTTGTTGACCCAATCATCCAGAGCCAGGTTCATTGAAAACAAACCTCCCTCTGTATCCATCGCAGTACAGTCTGGCCTGTTTCTTACATAAGCAGCTTAGCCTGAATCAGGTCCCTACTTCTCAACGATAACTGGTACACTGAACAGATTTCGTAAGACCTACAGCAGTTAACAGTAGGGTAACAGTACTTCATTGACGCAGGAAGGTTTGGGTGTCTGATGCCACCTGGTGGCCGTTTGTGAATGAGGTCTTTAGAGTATCCATTACCTCCTCGAGTGTTGTCATGTGAGGTTCAAATCTCGTGTGCCCTTCAACTGAGCTTCCGAAACAAACACCTGCGGCTTTGACATCTGAGAACCTGCCTGGTGGCTCAAAACCCAGTGTAACTTAACACAACTGTGATGATGTCTGAGTCACCCGCGGCTCGTTACTGTATTTATTTGTAAGCATAGTCTAACTTTTGAAAGATGCCACCCCACCGTAAAAATCCCCCAAAATTTCAGTAAGTTACTATAAAATTTTGGCCAGTTTTAAAATAAAGTTTTCACCTTGTTATGCCATAATACCAACAGCTTCAGAGAGGAAAACAAATTCAAATGATAAGAGTAAAGATTCATTTTAATGTAACAACAAAGTCATTTTTATAGACATACAGTAAGAAATCATACTAATTTTAGATCAATTTAAAACAGAAAAGGATGATAGCATCCTGGAATGATTGAAACGCAAACAAAATAGAAAAACAAAACAAACATACGCCTCTTAATACTGTGCTCTGATAAAATGTTTTAAATGTTTTTAAAGGAACAGTAAGCCTAACATGACAAAGTTCCAGGTTAAAATCTACAGTATGTGGCTAAAATAGATTACAGTACTTAAATATAAAAATAGACTCTGAATTTGTTTGCTCTTTTCGCTCTCCGATTCAGACTTCCAGATGGACGGGTGTGTTCGTCCGCTGTGTCCACAGGTCTCTCAGTGGCACATCCGAGCGGTCATCTCTTTCTGTAACACACAAAAACCAAATAAACAGTATAATGAGTAAGACATGAAACCCCAGCACTGTACTAAATATTACCACGGTCAGGTATATGATGGTGCATTTATGACATTGTAGGTTAAAATATAAAGATTAATGCCCCAGGAATATTTAAAAAAAAAACTAAAACATTATGAGAAAATAACTAGTGATTATTCTGACTGATTACAAAAAAAAATTGTTGGATGAAAAAAAGAACATTTTTTTTTTTCTTGTCAGGGAAATAGACTGCTTCACTTTGCAGGGCTGGATCAACCTCATCACACCCCAGATGTCACCAGCAGACTGGGAATGCTATATGCACAGTAGTGAGGAGCTGCAACAGTACGAAAACATGCTTCACATGATCTAATCAGAATACCGTTTTCTTCCTGAAAGGTCACATTCATGGCATTTTCTCTGTAACGACATGTTGCTTTAAGGTTTGGGAATTTGGACATTCTGGGCTAAACCTGAAAATATTTATTTTGTTACCACATCCTCCATGAGATCTTTAATGTGGATATATATATTCTTCCTGTAGTGAATAATATATGTGATTCAACCTGGTAAGGAGAAACACTTCTCTGATTTTCCTTTGCCTATCCTGCCTCATTAAATTATGTTATTTTAAAAACATACAGTGCTCTGTTGCACATCTTAACTCATGCAGTAAGGACAGCGTTGGTTAAAAGAAAAAAAAAAAACGAAAGAAAGAAAGAAAACCACAAGAAAACAACTGTTGATGCAGTTCAGAAGTTGACAAAAACTACTGCTTTACTGGTCACATGATAGGAAAGTGCTGGATAAAAGGAGAAAGTAGGTCAACAAAATGGTCAAAACAGTCTAAAGCAGTTTCATCAGAGACCTACTTTTACATCAGAGAAATGTCAAACATGTACACCGCACATAAACATGTCAAACATGTACACAGCCCATAAACATGTCACATCAAACATGTTTCTCAGAGGGAGGAGGGGCCATGAACTACTAATGTAATGATATGTTTATCAGATGGCTCAGCACAAAGTTAAATTAGGCATTTATAATTAGTAAATGACTTAATAGCTGAACTGTTGATTTGAAAGCATAATTGAACATCTCATGAAATCACATTAGTTTTAGAAACATATATGGGTAAATTGTAAGTCCCACAGTAATTACAATAAGAATTGTTACAGTATTGTTTCAATTGTTATTTGTAGGACTCGTGTATCATATTTATTCTGTTGTAATTTTAGATTGTAAAGCCCTTTGGGCAGCATGAGTTGTGGGAAATGTGCTATATTAATAAATTTGATCTTTCTCAGATTTGTTTAATTTTCATTTTAACTAATTTACTAACCAGAGGCTCCAGCTCTTTGTGGTCCGTGAGGTTGAACTCTGTAACAAAGTAATAGAAATGCTTGTAGCAGGTGTTGACGTGAGCCTCGGCCCCCATCTGGCTCACACGGTCAAAGTGGTGGATGTAGACATGGACAAACACCCGGAACAGACGTGACAAAATCTTCTTAGCCACCTGCATGAAGCTCTTAGGGAAGGGAGTACCTGGGAGTCAAGCAGGTGGAGAGTACAGCAGTCAATTCATGTCTATTTAAAAAAAAAAAAATTAAATTTGCACCAGAGAAAGAAAGAAACAAACATATTTAAAGTGGTGTATTCAATGGAAAGGGAGATCAACTCTTCTGTGTTAATCTTTCCTGTCCCCTCAGGCATCTCAGATTTGATACCAGCTGGCTAAATGATCCACCTCGAGTCACTTCATAGGTAAATGGAAAACCAACATGACTTGGTCTGTGGGATAAACCACAGCTTTGAACAAATCCCTAATTTAGTGTGCCGTTATGCCTGGACTAAAAACTAAATTTGAGGAGTCTGTTCTAGCGGACGAGCACATCAGAGGCCGTTTCTATTCATAGAGCAATGGGCATCGTGTGACCCATTTTTTAATCCATTGCTTGGATGTTTCTGTTGTTAAGTCAGCTGCTGAGCCCCAGCAATGGGCCGCACACACAAGCACAGAGATAATATCAAACCAAAAATGCCATTGCAACAGATTAACTGAGTCTCTAATGTTTGTTATGTGCAACACTGCCGGCCGTCTGACATGTGGCCTTGTAGAATTTCTGTAAAATAGATGCCCAACATTTTAGATTCCTACATTCTGCAGAACTATCTGTACCTCATTTAATTAATCACATATTCATGACATTTTTAGTGAATTTTCTTCATGACTCATGCAGACTGGATTGAAGTAGCTGCTGCTGTTACAGCAGCAGCTACCCAACTTTGTGGATTGTGATCGCATAAAACAAGAGTTTTCTAGTTTAGATCGTATCGATAAAACCTAATTTCCTCATTCAAAAAATAATAGTGAAAAGTCTTGATTCTGTTTCATATCATTAATAACTGAATGCCTGTCTTTAACTGTTGTTAGAACAGAACAAGCAAGTTTACTGAACTAAAAAAGGTTAATTAAATACTGGTAATGTCCCTACTGAGTATTTGAAATTTTAGCTATGAATGGATGGTTTCTTGGTTGGTTCGCACAAAACCTGACATAAATGGGTTTAAATCAAACACTGAATCACCTCCAGAAAAATGTATTTAATATTTCACCTGGACTTGGGCTAGAAAGAAGAAAACACACAAAAGCACAAGCTATGGGCTAATGTCAACACTTACCGACATTAGTGGGGAAGATATTCTCATTGTTGACTTGTACCTCAATCCAATCCATGAGCAGGCTCATGTATTTGGGGGCCGACAGAGCTGTAGGCCTCTTGTACTTGTGCTCATCTTGCCATCTGTATTCGTACTTAGGCCCGCCGGACATTACAGGGCAGGTTTGATCGGTGCATGAGTCACTGATGGTGCCATAGATGAGGTTGATGCGGTTGAAGAAGTCGACCACATGAACGGCCACCCAGTCGTTGAGGTCCTCGCCATGGGGCAGCTGCACAGCCTGCTTCAGGTCTAGGCCAGCGTTCAGAGATGCTTGAGCCTTCTTATGCAGCTCAAAACGCTGCGTCCCGGGCTCAAACTTGCGCTTGGGCCGGAATGTCCTGTCTTTGTTGAAGACTTGTTTCAGGGCCAGGGACATGGTCGCATGCGCTGGCTGTGGGCGACTTGTTGGAATGCCTCTGGGGAATTATTTACAGTTAAAATGGAAGCAGTCAAAAGGTTGTGTTAACAACCTGTGCAGAGTTTTTGTGATGGAAGTATTTTGGTATTTGTTTGTAGTCAGTCTGGGATTCTGTGGTCCTGCATTTGGTAAAAAAAAGAAAAAAAAAAGTGGAGAAATAAAGCACACTATTTAATAAATTAGGATTTACACTGCAAAACATACTCTCTGTTGTGCTAAATATTAGAATCTAGGACGACAACAAGTGAACTAAATTAAGAATGCAAGATAATGGTGACAAATGCAGATCACAAGAATCATATAAGCTGCAAATCCTCACACTAAATATGACTTTTAAAATGATTTACATAAAGAATGAATGAATGAATTAAAAAGATTTGCATGACTTCCCATTGAATCACTCATTTAAAATGTATCAAAACCTTAATCTTCTTAAGTTTTGTTTTGTTGAGTAATCTTTAATTACTCAACAATCAAATGTGTCAGTATTTTTTACCAATCATGCATGAATTTAGCTGAACGTAAACCGTGCATCAGCTTCTGAACTTGACATTAACCTAAAATATTCATCTTAACTTGGGGAGTGGCATAAAAACTGACGTCCATTATATATATCATTATTATAGCACAGAAACAAACTAACGACTGAATGATCAGACACTGTGATTAATGCGATTCAACTTAATATATATAACTTTATTTTCAGACACACAATTGGTCCATAGATAAAAATAAAATAAAAGTATGAAAAAAGTACACCTTAAACCACTTGGCTTCTCTAAAGAGTTTATTTGAATATATGAATGAGAGGTTATGTTTCAGCAGAAGTAGCTACTCGATCAGTTAAGATGAAACATGGTGTCTGAGTCATTTCCTATTTCTGACACTAATTCCGCCGTGAGAGCACGAATCTGCGGAGTGACGATTGAACCAAACCAAATTGCCTGATAACAATATAAAAGCGCACTAATATGTTCAAGTAGACCTTCATCATTAATATTCCCACAAACCCTCCATAACAATTCGGATTAATGTGTTTTAGCGCATTTTCCAGGATGAAAGCCACAGATTAAACAGCGGGGCACATGACGGCTACAGGTCTACGAAGAAGTTTATTCGTGACGCGACCAGCAAACTCGGCCGGACTTGTTGCATATAGACAGCTTTAAAAACCAAACAAAACACGGCAAACCTACGTTATCCACGGTTAATTCACATCTCATCTTCACCTAAATCAACCAGAAACAGCATCAGTAAGTTGAGACGGATGTTCAAACGGTGACGAAATCGCACAGTTGAAAGCCACTTTCCCGAACTTACTTGTTCCGCCTTCCTGTTTCCTTCGATCTTTCTCCGAAAATGATCTGATAACCGATCGATAGCTTTACGTCAGCAACACTCACTGCCTACATTATGGATACAAGGTGCAACACATGTTGAAAAATTAAATATAATTCAATAAAAATGTCACTTTAATAAAGAAACTAATGCCTGACTCCTCCCTACGAAACGAAAAGTACACTAGTGTCAAGGTAACTGTGTTAATTATTATTTCCGGTCGAGCCTTTTAAAATAATGGAAACACTTATTTGTTGCGAGAAAATGTTTAACCGTGATTATGTAGTAGCACAAATGTCTATTTGTCTTTGTTCCGAGTCATCACCAATTTATTCCAGTAGAAAGTAGGAGGCTGGATGCGAATGGACATTGGAGCCACTATCCAGGATTGATTAATAAAGATAGGTGTAGGCTACATCATGAATAGGCCCACAGTGATGAACCTCTAAGTGATTGGAAACTTGCCATGGAAAAAGAGAAAGTGAAATCATCGTGGCGTTTTAGACGACACATGGCATCTACCACTGAGAGACTGAAGAAGAAAAGAAAGAAGTCCTATCAGTGGGAGAAGGCTGGCCTGAAAGGCAGCACGTAGGCTATGCAATTACACCAGACAATGACCCCAGGTGCAGGCTGTGCAAGGAGGTCTCTGGAAAAAAAACAACAACACTTTATTTATCCCAGAGGGAAAGTTCAAGAGAGGAAGCTAAAATATATATTGAATACCATAATAACCAGGTGGCTGGAATAGTGTCCAGAAACATTTGTAGCCTACCAAGTTTGTGCTGGAAGTCCCATGGTCAAAACACCGTCAAAGGTGGAGGAGAATGATAGAGCCACGATCCTGTGTGACTTCCAGATCCAGATTGATAAACTTTTGATGGCTAACTAATCAGAGACCAGAGGGGTTAACAAGTATTTGAATAATTTAAACCCCCACCATCAACACATAGGTTAATGAAAACTTTATTTTGAAGATATTTTGACAACTTCCGGGTACCGTTCAGTGTCGCTTGGCAGAGCAGAAGCACTTCTTCTAATACAATGTCTCAGAGCGTCTCAATAATTTCATAACACAAAGTTCACCACAATACATCATGTTTAAATTACTAAAAAGAAAACCAAATGAATCATAAATCTGTTAACACCCCCGTCAGAAACATTCACTTAAAGACACATAGGCTACAACTACATTACACGATTAAATATATATTGTGTACAACACAAAAATATCATACATGGTTTCACTCTTCTATGTAAATAATTTTCTTCGGAGGTTTTTAAAAAACGAAAGAAAAAAAGTTTGATTTTTTTTTAAATCTTTGTTACAGTTTCTTTTTCACACAAGCTTAGCCAACCCTCTCTTGATAAACACTTGTAGCCTGGCACACTTATAAGAATATATATTTTCTCGTTTTTTATTTTTCTCTTCTGAAATATGATGGCCCTCTAAGCTTCTGTCATAAGAATAATCAACAATTATACTTTAACATGACAAATACAATCTATGTTCAAGCTGTCGTATCTCACAAGAAATATCCCACACTACCTATACGATCACTCCTCTATACTATGTGGTCAGATAATGAACAATAAATCAGAAAATCACTTTCTTTTAACTTGACTTGTCTTGAAAACAACAAAATGCTCTTAGTTGGTGGAAGTGCAATGAAAAATGAATTCCTTCATCTGCATATAGTCCCATTATACTCCAGAAATACAAGAATATTGAATTAGCTCGGTTGTCAATGTGAGGACACTTAACATTCAAACCCAGACATCAGACAGAGACCCTCACACAGCTGAAACACTGAGGTCCAATTTAGAAATGCACGTTTATTGTCATTGAGGCCTGTTTAGCTGTATCTGCACTGTAGTCAAAGCTGGTCAGTGTGCACTGCTCATAAAACACTCTTTGTTTTGTAGTTTAATGGTTGGTTGAAAGGATGCTTTGTGCAGCGCTAGGACAGAATGTGCCTTTTTTCTGTCTACTTGGTAGGCTCCGCGGCGGCTCCAGCTTCCTCAAGCTTGGCCTTGCTGGATATGGAGTAATGATAAGACCTCATGGACTCCTCAACCTTCTTGAAGTCAGGGCGCTCCTCATGCCTGGCAAGAGAGGAGAGGAAAAGAAGAGATCGCCACATGTTACAACGATTATCTCAAAAACAAGCAAGTATAAAAGCCACTCTGCCAGAAATCTGTACTCTTCCAAGTTACGCCGCTTTTGATAGTCTTCACATCTCTTAGATTAACTTATGTTATTCTAAACCTCCCAAAAACTAATTTGCATTTCACAAAAAGAGAAAGTTTTGGTTTTTCTCTAATCTCTACTAATGGACAAACGTCCAATAGATTTATCTAATGGAATAGCTTCCAAATTTGATTAGATTAGGAAATAATTCACGGCCAAGTCAAATGAGCAGATTTGTACCCCCTATATGTATCAAAGCAAAAGTAACTTAAAATTTATTTTTGATATATCCAAATGAATCCCTCCCTTAGAAACCTTCCTTAAAATATCATGCAATATTTAATTATTCAGGGTCAAATTTATATTGCAGCTTTGTGCTTGCTTGTATCATAGCATGGTGAGAACAGTTCATATCCAAAATATGGACACTGAATCAAAATATTATACAGTTAAAAAAAAGTGGTCAGTTAGTATCTCCCCATGCCCAATATGTAGCTTAATATCGTTGCAATCCATATTTGTGAATTGTGTAAACTAACTTTTAACTCCTTGTCTGAACAGTTCACAGGTTAGAAAAGAATCATAATTAAGAAAAGAAATGGAGAGTGGGAGTGAAGTTTTAAAAAGCAAAGTGCAGTTAACTATGGAAAATATTGTGAGTCTGGAACTTGGAATTTGCATGGATGAGTGCCTGTGACCAAACCCTCATTCCTCCTCGTAAGCCAAATCACCAAATGGACCTCAGGGAGATTTTAGAAATTAGAAAAAAAAATGGTAAGGATGTCAAAAAGGAATAAAATTGCCCTTACTGATATCCAATCAGATTTCTCATTTAAAAATGTGTGAAAACCTTATCCAGTTCGACACCGTAACGTCTGCTCTGCAATGTGTCTTGTTTAATCACAAAGGAAAGCTTGAACTCTCACAACTGCAAGTTGCATAAAAAATTCAGGGGTAATCAACTTGCTGAGACATTTAACATTGTCAGTAAAATATCTAGATCTCTGTATAAACCAAAGGTAAATAACAAAAACAAGATTAAATTTCTCACTTGTATGTCCAGCACTCTTTCATCACTGTGTACATTCTCTCTGGACATACTGCTGGGCAGTCCATGCGGTTCCCGCTCTCAATGAAGCGGATCACCTCTGGACCTTTCATTTTCTGCACAAAACACATGGTTTTTAAAAAAAAGATTTGTTGCAACATGATGTTCAGAATCAATCCAGGGATTGTTCTCACTGTGCTGGTGTGAATTCTATGATTCTGTTCTGCTGAAGCACACTTTACCTTGTAAGGTTTTCCTCCAAAGGAAAAGGCCTCCCACATGGTGATACCAAAACTCCACACGTCACTTTTACTGGAAAATTTGTGGAAGTTTAGACATTCTGGAGCGTACCACTTCAGTGGCCATTTACCTGCAGTACGAGCCTGTAAATACAAAATATGCATATTTAATTTTAACAGCAAACATCACTATGTAAACATTAAATGCAAAACGGTGATCTATTTCAGGCATTTTTTAAATCTGATTGTTTTTTTGTTTTTTTAAGTGGGCTGCACAGTGACGTGTACCACTGCCTCACAGCAAGGTCATTGGTTCGAGCCTTGGCTTGGGAGGGGTTAGAACCATAGACTGTATATATATATATATTAGAACAGAAGCCTTTCTGTGTGGAGCTTGCATGTTCTCCTTGAGTATGTGTGGGTGCTCCCTGGGTTGCACTTTGGGGAAGAGTTATAATAAATGGGATAGATTAATGTTTTCCTGAATAAATAACTTCATTTATCTGTATATCTGCAGAATAAATATCCACTTCCTTACTTTTTTTATTTTATTGAACACTGATGCTTATTTTTTGTCACATTTACAGGTGTGTGATTATAGATCTCCTTGAAGTGGTGCTGTGACTTAAAGATGACTGGGAACTATGAATCTAAAAAGTGTGGTACATATCTACACCCAGGAATTCCTGGGATTTTCTGAATACAACATTTCCACTCAATATAGGTCAGTAAACCAGTAAAAATCGATTGGGTGCTCAGTTTTGGTTTAAACAGAGCAAGGTACAGTGTATGCCCAGTTAGTGTTTACGCAGTTTGAGGACAGAAATTCCCAGAAAGGATGTCAATTGACGAACCACTATTTGTGTTCCCTGCATTACTGATAACACCAGAAACCCCACCCTTTAATGATTTTAGGTCACTTTGTCTTTTAATGAAAGCATTTTTTTTTAAAAATGTTGCAACATACTTTGTAGTAGTTGTCATCTGCTCCCAGCGCCTTGGAGAGCCCAAAGTCACTGATTTTGGCAAACTGTTGGTTGACCAGCAGGACGTTGCGCGCTGCCAGATCTCTGTGTACAAAGTTCTTCTCCTCCAGATACTTCATCCCCATTGACACCTGATGCATCAGGTTGACAATGTTCTCCACAGTTACAGTATCCCTGCAGGGATATGGTCAATTAAAGCAATGAATTGTTGTGTCTTTATCAGCTTAGAATAAACCATTTACATCCATTTGTGCTCTGGATCCTTTAAAAATCATACATCGAAATCTTCTTAAAAGACACTTGCTTTGTATGATCAGAAGGTGATGAAAAAGCAAGTAGAATTACTGGTTAGATACTATGTTGTAATGGCTTTGATGCCACAGATTTGATAAATGAAGGCTCATATCTATAACACATTGCAGTAACAGGCAATAACTTATCAAAGAACCACATTAAAGAAAAACATGAAAAGGCTAAATGAATTCAAGATAGAAGAAGACAGAGAACAAATCATGAAACTTTTCCCAAATTGAAGTTACTGTTGAACTAACTTCTGTCTTATCAGACAAACATTTATTTTCATTGTTAATGATTGCTCCATCGATGACACTACAAACTGAATGAAAAATGGGGGTAAAAGGTCGGAGCATTAACAACAGAAGAAACCATTAAAACTTCACAGAGACATATATCAATTTCTATAAAACAGTAAAATCCAGCATCTGCTTTTGCAACAGCTTCTAGTGCCCCTCTTGTTATTCAGCTGGGGACATATTTCCTTCCTTGTTCCACATGAACAAGGAAGGAAAGAGAGACATGGGTTCTAAATATGGCAAATGTCTCTGCTGGAAACAGCTGATTTGACTCATTCCCCATCAATATATGTCAGGCAGGGACCTCTTCACTTTCAGGTACTTCACATGCCCCAATGCTCAAAATACAAATTTTCCAGACACCCACACCAAATGTTTTAATCCTCTCTGCAGCTGAAACATTTCAGTTCTAACAGCCACTGGACTCTAAGATAAAATAGTTCTGGCTCCATCTTTATTTCTTACTTAACATTTGATTCTCATTAAATGGAAAAAGACCGATCAGAGAGACTCCTCAGATCTGGTAACGTCTGGAAAAATCCCCTTATAAGTTTAGAATTTTTCTGTTGATTTTTTTCAATTTTTTCCCCCTCGTTCACTGATATGAGTAATGTCATAACATCTAATGTGAGTAATTTTTATATTTTGTTTATTTGGTTTTGCATTAAAGGTACTGTATGTAAGATTCTGGCCAAAACTGGTACTGCAATCATGTGAAACCGTAGCCTATGTAAGAAA
>JAPMNP010676957.1:0-19820 GCA_029874935.1 Atherina boyeri | reverse complement strand
ATGTGATACAAGCAAGATACAAGGTCAGTTTTATTTCAAAAGTTATTCTATTAACACAGACATTTATATCGTCAGTCTGGCGTTACCATAGACCTGCATTAGCCTTGCCCTAGCCTAGCGCAACTAGACGCTTCAAATATAAGAACTGCATTAATTTACGAAAAAAACATCTCCAGACATCAACAACACTCTGGATAACTACGAAATGAGGCCCTATGTAAAAAATCCCGAACTATCCCTTTAAATAAATCAAATTTAATTGACAGTAATTTTAACTATCGCATTGACATCAATTTGAAAATAATTCATCTAAGTGCATGTAGCAATGTCTTATAGATAATAGGGTGTTTCTGATGGACGGTAAAGAATTGGCATGGGACAGACTGCATTATTCCTCATATTGAAATGGTATAAGGTGGTAATGAGTCCTACAAGATTAGATATTGTATCAAATGAAAAAAAAGAATTATTTGCATGTAGTTTTAAAGATGGCTTTCCTGCACCCATTCACAAATATACCAACTTATTTTAGGAACTGCTTGAGGTTGTGCCTGATCCACTCCCCTGCATGTTCATGGACACATATGTACTATATACCCCTTTTGAATGTATTGTACACATATGTGGGTTTTATTTCTTTTTTTTTCTTATGTGGGCGTCTGGCCGTCTATGTGCATGCCCTTACATTGTCACTTCTGCTGTTACCAAGGAAACCCCGTGGGGAGGCTAAGAAGTGCCGAAAGGTGTATGGCATGGAGAAGAGAGACATGTGGTGCACAGCCTGTCGCTGGAAAAAAGCTTGTCAGAGATTCACCGACTAATCCAGTCCCCTTCCGTGGTCCGTGAGATGAGTTCCCTCCTACTCTGAGTGACAGCGATGTGGACTCTTCCTCTGAGGAGATGAGGGCAGATTTCCTCACGACAGAGTTCTCAGTGCTTTTTCCTCCGGGCCAGCAGGGACGTTCATCTTTATCTCATTTCTTTTTCCAAACACAATGAGAAGATTAAAAACAAAACATATTTTGCAGGTTTGGAGACTTTTTCTAAGACTGATACATTTTTATTCACAGTAAAATAAGGAGAAAAAAAGAAGCATTTAAATTAGATTCTGATCCTTCTGATAGAATTATTTTTCTTTTTTCATTTGCTTCAACTCAAGGCAATGTTTGAAGACTACAAATAAGCTTTTTGATATACTCTGTTGTTCATTGTAAGCTACTGTTTATGAGGTGGGTCGTGACTCTTTGAAGGTTCAAGGGTCAACACCAGATGTGCTTTGTGGCATATCTGTTTCTTATCGTCACTGTTTAAGGGACTTCAAACCTGCCAAATGCATAAAAACCTGTTCACTTACACCCAGCAGTTTTGGTGTGAGTGATAGCATCACTGTCCTCTGCAGTCTTATTGGATATTAGCTGCATTTTTTAAAACATATTGTACAATATCAAACGGCTTGTTAATCAAGCCAATCCAGAACAGCCTACTATACTTTTTTTCAGATTTTCAAAGCTGCACAAAACCCATTACACAAAGTGGTACAAAGAATTTTCCTTTGATACTCCAAAATATTTTCAAGATATGTACACAATATATGAAATATATTTCCCTCTCTTATTCTCTCTACTTTTTCACTAGAAATATGCACCTTGAAGAAATAGGTTGTCTTTTAGAGTATGACTGTAACCCCAGTATGCTTGAGAGAGGATATCTATTTTTTATATAGTTTATTTTCAGCAACTACCAGCTGCATTGTGCAATCAGCATTGACAGCATTTAATAGTTTCTTTCTAACGTCAAGGTTGTCATCGAGTCTTTAGTTCATGCAGAAAGGTTCTGTTGTTCTGTTTTGACAGCTGATGTTCTTGAAGAGATTGTTTACCATAACGATATGTGAATGATAAATGCCCTTAGAAATTTTAACTTAACAGTCTGACTGAAATGTATCGTGGAAGTGGGAAAATAACATGGAGATTGTAACCTTACAACCAATACCTGATGATAAGTCAGGCATTTTGATTAATCTCTTACAGTTTAGAAGAGAGAACATGCTCTATAGTGTGGAATAATTACCATTAACCAGCTTTGCATTACCTGTAAAAATGACAGCCCAAGGTTGTCCCGTTTTAAAATATATATATATATATAATTAAAAAAAATTTTTTAAGGGAATTCATGCTTTACGTGACCATGTATGCTAACCATTTTGACTTTGAAGACACACACAGCTAAAGATGCTACTTCTTTTTGGTCAGCTGGCTGACACCCCCCATAATGGGAGTGTAATCATGCAATTTCCATGTTTTTCCTCTGTTGATCATCTCCTTTGTCTGGTATGTTTTTTTTGTTTATATTGCGTGTATGTTTTTTTCTGAATTGAGATTGATCCAGGCACATGCGAAGTCTGCACGCTCAGTCTGTGTGGTCACAATTATTTGGGCTGCAATCTGTCCAGTTGACCCTTGCAGAAGGAAAATGATTTCTAATTTGATGTTAAATGGTCCTTGTGGCCTAGTGGGCACGCAAAGCATGAATTACCTCTGATCCTTACAACTGATATTACCCCCTGATGCAGCATTTGAGGATAAAAATAGAATCGGTGCAAAGTTGGGATGTTGGTGATCGGCTGCAGTTTGATTCTTATGGTAGTAAGAGTTGCTTGGATCTAAAATGTTTTACCAAAACTGAGTCTTACCCTTTAGAAAAGGCCTGTTGTAAGAAAGGAGGCCAAGGTTTCCAAGCTTTGATAACATTTAAAAAAAAAGATTTAAACATTATTGGTGGTAGATTATAGATAGTTAGGTAATTGAATTTTGATAATCTCGTTCAAAATAGTTTTTCTATAATATTGGACTTCCTAAGGAAATATTTAATTTTAAAACACATTTAATTACTCGTTCTTTGTTTCTTATTATTGATAGAGATATTAAAAATGGAGGAAGGAAAAAAGTAATTTGATCATATTAGAAAAAAAAAAATACTGTCCCCTCCTTAAAGATTACTATTCTGAAAATGTATATTTCCAAAGTGAAAAGCACCTATTATTGGCGTAATGACATAGATGTACTACTAAATTATCTCTCATAGCTAATATGAATTATGAAAATAGAATTCAAAGGATAGTAGTTGTTCAAAGATCTCCAGAGCAGTTTTAACTGTATTTCCCTTTATTAGTGATGTGTAGATGTTATTAACCTCGTCAAAGTTGATTCAATCATTCTTTAACTTTAAATGACTATGATAAAATTTAATAGATTGTTTCTCAAGATGATAACTAGCCTCCCTAGAAACCACCTAGCCAAGTCCAAGTATTTCTTTTTATAGCCCAAAATCTCAAATTAGCCTCAAAGGGCTTTAGAAGCTGTAACAATAATCGTACCCCTTAAACGTAAAGCCTTGATTCAGATAATTGTTGTCCTCAGAGATGGAGTCTTGACAATGGATGTATGTTTTTGAGGAGATTCACATTTTTGTTGTACATTAGCAGCCTTTCATCATGGATTCTGCAACATGTCCTTTGCTCTCTTAAATGCTCCAGACACTGACCTGACCTGGCATCAGTAGCCCTGTATTACAGACACAGAGTGCCTGTCCTATCCTCTGTGAGCAGGCTCCTTCACTGACAGTACAGTGCAACCTCAGACCTCTGTCACCATAGAAACACCTGTACTATCCTTCAGCATCACAGGGTCACGTGTGCTGGCTGTGTGGGCTGATACAAAGTCACAGGCGACGAGTTATCACTGCTCAATTCAATCTGATGCATGATGCAGTAAATGGGTCAGAGCAAACAAATGGTATCTCATTAAGTTCTTGTTAGAAAAAACAAAAACTTTCATGATCCTCCCTGTTTATTTCAGCGGTATCCCAGATAAGCTAGGTCAGCAGGCCTCTTCCAGTCTGAAACTTCACAAAGTGCCAATGAAAAGAAAACAAAAAGGAAAAGGTATACTGACTTTATGAAATTGCACTACGCTGCACTGCGCAAAGACATGTTTTTATACGTGGACATTTTATATACTCAAATTTTTAAGTGAAAGGGTATTTTGTTTCTAGAGGGTGGGAGGGGTATCGTCACTGCCCGATGGAATAAATGGGGTGTCAGGGATAGGGGTCTAGAGCCTCTGGGGTTCCCCATTATTGGCAAGTGATCTTAGCAGTTAATGTTTTGCTCTCTGTGTCAGATACTGTACTAGACACAGTGGTGCTGGCAGTTTTAGGCATGTGGTACTGGAGGTACAGAGTGGTACTCGGCAGTAATAAGTCACTTTGCCTTTCCTTGGATGAGTGCCAAGGGCTGAAAGCAGTGCCAGCCTTGTCGCAGTGATGGGAAAACACCAGTTTCAGTACGTAGCTACATGTTATCACTTTGATAACAGAAGATGCTTTACAGTGTTTTATTGCCTGGAGGTTTCGGAATGCTCACACACTTTCTATTAATAAATCTCACCTTTGTGCTTCCTGTACTTACTTTTTAAAAAGGTTCCTGCTTCTTAACATTTTTACTGAGCTGAGGTATTACATGTGTACATACTGTTATTAGTGCTGGATACCACTTTTAAGAATGTTACCTTTTGGTTTGGTCATTGATACAGTGTCGGATGCCACCCATTGGGTCTCCATCCTCATTGTAAGCACCAGCAGAGTTAAGAGGCCAGAGCTTCGGCTTACAGAGAACAGGCCCAAGAACAACAAACAGGCCTTGTCCTCTCCTCTTCACCTAATGTACTTTTTATCAAGCTGCACTAAACTGGCCTGTGACGATCAGTTCTCCCAGGTTATATCATTAACAGCCTTGTTCTAAGAGCGGTGCTTGGGCCACCACGGCAAAGCATTTCTTATGGCCAGGAGAACTTTCAGATTGCTTTGCAAAAGAGTAATTCAATAATTCCAGCTTTAACCTGCAAAATGATGGATGGAGATCCACTTAAATTCTCAATGGGTGTGCAGGGAAACCGTAGATGGAATGCGGACACGACATGTAGTGATGATATAGAATGATATGCAGTTTCAGGGCTTTCTTGTATATAAGGCGAGATAAAGAGATCCATGAGGCTTTTTCATATATTGATGTTTTGTTCGTCGTATCTCTGTTATATGAAAAGGATTTTTTTTTTTTTTACACATTACAGTTGCTCAAAATATCTTTCTTGCAATTTAAAGTTGTGAAGCTATAGTGAACTTAATTCAATGTATATTGTAGCTTAGAGGCAAAGGGGAGGAAAAAGACAACCTGTTGAATGTAACACTTATTAAAAGTCTTTTTTGTTTTGCAGTAGATGCTGGCTAGTTTGTACAGCCTGTTTTGTACCCCCTGTATGTCCTGATTTTGGCATCCAAATTCCTAATACATGGACAGCTATTGCCACACTGCTGAATCATATGGAATAACACAACCATGCAGTATTGCTTTACTTTCTTTGTGCAATGAGACGCTTTACAATAGAACAAGAACATACTTGCTTTTTTGGTGACATCTGGGCTACTCGCTCACTCTGTTGCTGTCCGTCTTTCACTCTGCCAAATAATACTTTCTTTTGAGTATGTGTAGTTATTGTTGTCATGGATGTCGTTTGTGGTTGTGACATGAAGTTTTTGTTTGGCAGGATAACTTTAAACCTTTGATTACCTTGTGGAAATCTTTATCCTGCCCTACACATTCCGACAGACAGCATGCTTTTAGTTGCTTACCATTTCTTTTTCACCACAGCAAATGTTCTTCAATCACCATGCCCTTCTTCCGCTCCCCAGCTTTCCTGTGGTCCCACTCAAGCCTTTACCCAGCATATTAAGCTAAACTAAACCCTTGAAATGTGCATCACAAAAGCCTTCGTATTTTCTTTCTCCAAATATGTCAAAATTAAGGTGCTGTTTTATTGATTGTCAAGTTTTCATTTGTGTGTAAAACAGCAGCAGCAAAGCCAACAGATCTCCTTCCAAATCAAATGTAAACGCATTGCAATGGCAGCTCCTTTCTTCTTCTCCTGTGCTTGTATGATCTGTCTAGCTGTTTACCCAGTCTGTCACGTCTCTCATTTGGTGACCATACCATTTTTTTCCCCATTGATTGATTGTCTGGTTGAGTTTGAGGTTGTTTTTGCATGTTTAGCATCGCTCATTGTTTTCCGTTTTTGTTTTTTTTTGTTTTTTAACATTAAGGAGATACAACACTGAAGGGTTTTTGTTTTAAGAGTGTCCCTATCAGTATCCAATAACTCAAGGCTGATGTAAGTGGTTTTTCTTATAATGAAAAAAGAAAGAAAAAAAACCCAGTGGAGCCTGATTCGCAGTCAGTGCTGTGGGGATTGTGACGTCAGCCTTGAGGCTTCACTGGAGGGTAAAATTTCTCTTGTGTGTGGGCTTCGCCTCTGGTCTTCATCAGCAGTCCCACACGCATGGAGGGAGCACTTTCTGAGGAGTGGTGCACTCAAGGAGTATTTGTGTGAATGTCACGCCTTTGACAAGTGCTTGAAAAGATGTATGACCATGTATGATGCTGATAATGTGATCTATGTGATGTAATGTGACAGAAAGAAAATAAACCTGAATGGAAGAAGTCTGCCATTAGATTCTTTATTTTAAGTAAACCTGGAGATTTATGAATAATCATCAGCTGACCTGTTCATCATGAAAAAAATTCCAAACAAAGAAATTGAGCAAAGGCAGGTAACTGGAGCAGATTTAATTCCTCTGTCTGCTTCTTTCACTTGTCTATTGCACTCTCTTGTGGACAACCTGAGTGTTGACAACCCCAACACCTGTCCAGCATGCTTTAGTTAAGAGAACCCCCCCAAAAAAGAAGTAAAATAGCACAGGACACATTGATCACTTCTTTACAGCAGCAATTTCAAAATTTATTGAGACTGATTGATTTTTGCAAATAATAGTTAAGCTATATCTTCCACTAAACATGAACTTAGAAAGAGGCTTGGACGGCTGACGGGCCTGCCCCAACATCAAAACAGGAGGCTCATGGTTGGCTTTAAAAATGTTCTGTGATCAGTACTATCAACCAAAAAATATCTGCACAAGAGCACTTAAATCTGCCCAAAACAAAACTGGTGTAAAAACAGGACAGGTTTTTTTTGATTATTTAGCACATTTTGTTACAAACACAGGATTATGATAATAATCAATATAAAGTCAGTATCATATTGAACAATGTTCCCAATGAAATAAACAAACCTCAAGCTTCAAGTGCGACTTTTACAAATCAAAGACCCTCTGAAACTTGAGAGAGAAAATAAATAATATATAATAGTAATATAAATTCATATATATGAAGGTATACACACCACACTCTTAGAAGAACAAAATCTAAAGTAAAAAGCGCCAATTTTGAAATATAGTATGATATAGATATACCCATATCTATGGCTTCATGATTTGCACGTGAGAATCAAGCTATACAGGCTAAAATGAGGATTGCAATCTGTACACGTCTAAGAATACCCATATTCATCTGCAAAAGAGCAAACAGTTCCAGTTTTGCATTGTGTGGAATGAAACAGTTGTGTGCAGATGCCGAATATGTTGCTTTGGTATGACAAAATGAACACAGGCATGCAGATAAGACCACAGAATCAGGGCACAAAAGCTCATTAACACACCGTGGGAAGGAGAATCTAGTCGCCCATCTTGATTTGTCTTGAAGTTTTGTCATCAAAAACATTTTGCACCTCCAATTGGATCAGTCACATCTCAGNAATCTCTATCCATTGATACAAATATTCAGTCATCTCTCACAAAACAGACACTCTCACAAGCACGCAGGTGAAATGTCATTGAGGCACATATCAAGGGGTTGATGGCAGATGTTTTCCTGAAGTACAACCCAGAATGAGGAAGTGGACATACAGTACAGGTCGTGAGAAGAGCGCAGGGCCGGGGACTCACACATACATCCAGATGTCTCTCAGTGGCCATAAAAGCACCACAGGACAGAGATTTGTCACTGATCATGGGCTCCTTCCACACCCACAGTTAACATTCATAAAAATTCCTACGACATTGTCCTTCTCCTTGTCTTTTTTTTTCTTCAATCTCAGAAAAAAAACAACTATTTGATTAATGGGTCAAACAAAAACAGAATAAATAACAAATAAAGTTGCCAGACACTAGAAAGCATCACAAATTGTGCTGAGTTTCTCAGCAGGGGTTAACGGGAAGTGCAGTTCATGGCACCTGTAGCAGAGAGGCCTGATGTGTGTGACCAGCACTGGCAACATGTTTCCCAGAGTTACTACTGCAGCCCCCACTTCCCTGTTTTATTTATTTTTTAATCTTTTTTTTCCCATTATTTACTAAAATGATCTCAAGTCAAGCCAGCACAACAGTGGCAGATAGAAATACCAGAATGTAGATTAAGCACACTATTGAGAAGCGTTCTTTCCACACACTGCATCACTACTTGATTGTGTGTCATTTGAGCTGTGAGTCAGTAAAAACTAGAGAAAACAAACAAACAAAAAATAATATCAATCTCATTCCACTCGATATTTAAGATGCAGTCTTTAAAAGCTGGCTGGTCCTTTCACACAGCCCTTCATATTCACAATAATGAAATAACATGTGCACTTTATCAAACTGTGACAAATAGTGACAGGTTCAAAAATAAGAAAAGCAACCCAACAACAAAGCAGTTTACCACAACAATAAATCTAAAAGCACCTGCACACACAGACTGTGAAACAAAAGCACTTGATGTATACAAAGTACAAGATTGTTTTTGGTTCGATATAAATCAATTAGTGTACATTAGTGATGCAAAAGCATGTGCTGAATATATGCTTCAATCAATATCTAACAGAGAAGTTGGACAGTGAATGTGTCTTTCCCCGCCCCTTGGTTAAAAAAAAAAAGAAGAAGAAGCAAAACAAAAAAAGGCTATTACAACAGAAAAAGCATAAACTGACACAATAAAATGGTTGATAAAAAGCCCCATGGCTTACTGTCCACAACAAGGCAAAGTATAAAAGCTTTTTTTTTCTTGTACAAGATAGAAAATATACCCCAAAAAAGAAAACAAAAAAAGAAAGGAACACACAATAAAGCTTAGCATCCAGCACTCAATAATAATTAATAATAGTAACATTAACAACAGTAATCATAGATTTGATATTTATAATAATAAGACATGTCATTGATCTCACTTGAATTGTCATAAACTTCCCCCAAAAACATGTAAATCATTTTAAGAAATTAATGTTGGCTATTTTTGGATTCTTGACAATCATTCTGGCAACCAAACATCCATCCTGTTCCATGCACACAGAAAGAAAAAGGAGGGAATGACTCAAAAATCATGAATCCACAAACAGGTTTTTCAATAAATAACAAATTAATATTACACTCTCTACAAATACTGAAACTCTGAATTTCAAGCACAATTCCGACCCCTTTTTTTTTCCCTTTTTTTTACCTTAGAAAACAGGAAAAAGTGTATCCCCAAAAGTAAGAGTAACCATTGAGAGAGTCTGCATATTCTGTATCCAAAAACTGGAATTACATGAATGGGAAAAGAAGAAAAAAAAAACAAAAGCAAAAAGCTAAAAACAAACAAAAGAAATGAACAAAGGCAGTTCCTCCTCTGGTGAGAGAGACTTGTCTCTCAGGTCCAATCGTCACAACTTCCAGTGTGGGAGAGACTGAACCAGAGACAGCGAGAGACAGAAAGCATTATTAGTGTAGGGTAGGTCCGCTGTGAGCTCAACTTCACTTTAAGAACAGAAAGCAGACACAGATGTCCACTTTATGTAACAATACATTAAAACTCTCACATACATTGTAAAAAGATTGTTCAGTCTCTCTGTCTCTCTCTGTCTCACACAGCTTTTATCCCCCTTTAAAATCCCAAGAATCATTATGTACATTTGTCAAATCTCCAGGATCTGTTGGAATGGATCGATAGAAACCAGGTGGTGAACTTAAGTGAAGAAAAAATTAAGGACCCCACTGAAAGGTATAGGCTATATAAACAGCAATCTGCACAAAGATTCAGTGATTTCTATATCGTGATAACAGTCAAGAGGACATGAAGTATATCCTTAAAGGTAGGTGCGGTCACCGAGTTGTTTAGGTCAGTAAAGATCAGATCAAAAATGTAAACCACGGGTTCAGGGCTTTGATAGAAGTCCGTTTGTCGATAAAGTGCAAGTCTGTGGCAGTAGGACTCTGCATCAACAATGTGCCGTTGGGCTTCCCAGTCCCCTGACACTCATATCTTTGCAATAGATTTAGACTCTCTCTGTCTTCACTCGAAGAGACACTTTCCCTCAGAAACATTACAGCCGAGGAGGGACCGAGACACCCTTCTTCCTGGCTATTTCCCTATTGTGTCTGTGATCCTTGGTTACCATGGTGATTGAGATGGCAAACATACAAAGTTGCAGTCTAGCGTCGGCCATGTCCTTGGCAGCGTCCTCGTCGATTCCCAATTCTAACAGAGTAGAAAAGCGTTGGACTCTGGCCTGAACCCTCAAGAAAAAGAAACACAAAAAACACTGCATCTGAAGTAAAGGAGGTAAGCGGAAAAAAAGCCTTGCACTCAATCCATGTCTTCATCACTCTTCTTCTATGGCATTCGAGGTTCAGAATAGCATCAAGTGTGTGTGTCTGTGTGTGTTTGTGTGTGTATTGAGTGTTACTCAGAATGGTGTTAGATCATTGTCGTGCATCATCCTACAGCATCTCCATTCCAAGGAAGGCCTGCCCACGGTGGGACGAATGGGTAAAAGAGCAGAGGAATCTGCCTGAGAGATCGCAAGAGATCTTCAGAGATTGGTTGGTGAGCCACTAGCAGGAGCCTGACAGGCTCTAGGAGATCCAAGCAAAGTCTCTCTCACTCCCGTTCTGCTGCTCCCCCTCCTGAGCCGAGGAGTCACTCTCCTCTTTCTCATTGTCCAGTGCTCTGTGTGCCTCAGCGGCTATCCCTGAGTCCTTCCACTTGCCCCCTTCTTCCTCTCCTTCTCCCAGGATCTCCCCGTCCCCTTCGACCATCATCTCCTCCTCTCCTTCCCCGTCACACTCTGCCTGGTCATCGTGGAAACGATCCCCAGGATACAGCTCCTCCTCAGGAGAGATGTCCCCGCCCACCTCCCCGTTGTGGTCCAGCAGTGCCGCCATGCCCCTGCCCGAGCAATCAGCGCAGACGCCATGACGACGGGAGCCATGTTTGATTCCGACACTGGCCGCTGACATAAAGACGCGGCTGCACACTTTACACACATACTTCTTGTCTTTGCTGTGGACCTGTGAGATGAAAACACATCATTTCTCATTTTTCAATTCACACTTGGGGACAAGGTGTAATTCAGAGGCAGCTGCATGACTGCACTCACCAACGTGTGCCTCTTCATGTGCTCTCTTCTGGTGAACTTCTTGCCACAAATTTCACAGGGGTAGGGCCTCTCACCGGTATGGGATCGCATGTGCCTCTTAAGGATGCACTGGTGCATAGCAGAGAAGCTGCAGTAGGGGCACTTGAACTTTTTACGAATTACTGTGAAGTCATTCACTGCAAGGACAGGGAGGAAAGGGGGAGAGAATGAAAAGAGAGGGAAATGAATTAGTGTTGAATGACACGCATTTGGATAAACCAAGACATCGCTTTCAGTTATTGCATTTAATTAGCGGCTTGGGCTAGAAATGTACCATCAATTCCCATGGTCATCCCAATCTAGTCAAAGCTACAGTTGCCCTGGCAACAGCTCTTCCTCCTTACTAAAGCAATAAAGGCATAGAGATACTGTAAACACATGACACAACAGTCAGTCTGCCTTAGTTTCTCTACAAGGTCTCCACTAAGGAAAGCAAAAACACAGACAGAAAGGCAAACACAGACAATGACAAGAAAATAAAATCACCCACACAAAGGAAGGGAGGTAAAATCACACAGAACAGACTGATTTGTGAGTATGAAGGCACAACACACTGCACACATTGAGGGTACATAAAGGAGGGGGTCAAGCACAGAAGCCAGGGTTCTAAGGTGATATGAAATAATTACCTCCATCTGCTAATCGACTGCTCTGATTAAACGTTTGAGAGCACAACGGGGAAAAAACAACAAAAAGAAAACATGCAAGTACACATAAACTGCAAGACAGATTCAGTATAGCGAAATATTTTTGTGAATGTGTGGTGTGCAAGCATGAATAAAAGAACTACAGCAAGAATTATATATTTTCAATCATAGTTTAATGACAGCATAAAATCTAAAACCAGAGTCTCATTGTGTTAAAAAAAGTACACATCTCTGAACAGTACATGGGTTTCAATGATAAATCATTTAATCTAGCATTACATTTCATTCGGCGCTTACAACACTTTTTCAAACTCAAGAATACCACACAACAGTCAGTTATTTTTCATTTCACTTCAATGACTAGCTCTACTGAGTTCCTGATTAGTTCCTGATTTTTCCTGAGCCTGCCAGTTTGTTTCAGCTGCTGGCTGGGACAAAGTGTGTTACCTGAAAATGGGATTTTGTAAAGCATTTGGCATTTGGGAAGTCCCTGTGTATATTTAGTACACACACAACAGCAATGGAACAGATTCCCCATGGACACAAGTTTTGCTTTTATGAAGCACAAGGAAATTACAGTTCAGTGTACTGAAAGGATTTTCAGAAGGTAAACACAGGTTCATATCTTCTCTTTGGGTAAAATATTCACAGTATGGGTGTACACAATAAATCTTGGTAAAAATGGGTTTTAACAGTACATTTTTGCACGCCTGCTGTTAACTCCAAGCGGAAATTTTTTGGCAGAAACTGGTGTGAAGTTACATTAGCAATGATTTTCAAGCCTGTGTCCAGCCCGAATATCTCATCCAAATCCTCCTCTCAACACCGTCCTCGACACCTCGCTTATTATTCTCCTGCGTTTTCCCACTTGTCTGCCTTGATCCCCCATTTTCTGCCCTGAGCTCACAATCACACCATTATCGGTCGGCAGCTGTGACATCACTAAGCTCATCTGGTATAAAGGGCATCTGCCCCTCTGTCCCCACTTCCTCTTGAGATGTGGGGTCAGAGGTTAAGAGGGGCCGGAGCCATGAAGCACCAATTACTGACCAGCTCTTTCCCTTTTCAGCCGCTAGAAGACTTGCAGATCTTGGACTGAGGAGATGGTCATAGAGAAGAGAAAATATGACACCACCCAACCCCCATCTGAGCTGCTACTGGCCTATTGTTTTAGCAGGCTTTGTCTCATTCAGCACATCCCTTCCATCTGTACTGATCTGACAGCTGACTGAAGGGAGTCAAGCCAGACTGAAGACTGAAGACAAGCTTCTGAATGTCCAGTGGATGTGAATCTGGTACAGAATTTTGCTTGATCTTTTATTATCTATTTATATATTCTATTCAAAGTTCTTTCGTGACAATTCTAAACATTTGCTGAGGTGCAGCAATTCTGATTTGGGTCTATTAGTTTGTTCCTAGGCTGCAATTCTGCATAGTTCCTGCAGGTGGTGGGGTTGCGTGGGCTGTGAGTCGCAGTCATGCCTTACAGGTATGAACTCTAAATGGGCTGTGCGTGCAATGCAGGGGTGGACATGAAGATAAAGATCTCTCTGCCAAAAAAGGAGACATAAGTTTAGTCAGACTGGTGACTGGCGACAAAGAGCCAGACAAGTGGGTTAGTTCAAGGAGGTGGAAAGACACCCCTTGTCTCTCCATTGGGCACTGCAGTGTAAAGTAAATCAACCTGGTTCTACGTCTAGTCAGTGTTCACTGAAATCATTTATACATTATAAAACAGCGCATTTTATTTTAGTCCAAATTTGTTCAGACAGATAGTTTTTTTGCATAGCAATTGTGCGTTCCTGACACATATGGTATCAGTTTGAATTAAATAGTCCCCTTACATAATAACAATGACACATAATTTAAAACGTGGTATAAAAAATGTCCCTCACTTTTGACTTCAAAATAACTTCTTCCGTTGTGAGTGCTGTAACACCACAAAGCATTTTTTGGCATGATTGTTAAACACAAAGTGATGGGTACAAATGGGGAGTGAATCTACAGGCCCTCCACATCAATACTGCGATTGTCGACTTTCATGTGCTGTGTTAACCGCCACAGTGGGTCTGTAAGCCCACCCTGAGAAATTTCCAACCCAGAGCTGCCTCCCAGTATAGCACCTGGCATCAACCCAACCTGGCAGCAGACTTTAACATGTGTCGCCAGGTTTTTCTGGGTGCTAAAAGCCTTGGCACAAGCCGGGCAGGTGTGCCCTCTCTCTTTGGAATGAACAGACGAAAGGTGCCTGTGCAAGTCAGTGCGGTCTCTAAAATGTTTCAGGCAGTATGCACACTGCATCAGCTTCTTCTTAAAGTGGATGGTCTTCTCGTGTCGGTCCGCGTTGGATTTGAGGGTGAAGCTGGCGGGGCACTGAGAGCAGAAGTAACGTGCTGATGCAGGCTCGCCCGCTGCAGAGCGAAACAGAGACTGGTTGAAGTGTGGAGCCTGGGATTGGGGCTGGTAAAGGTGCTGGTTATGTTGATGGTGCGGACCTTGCAAACTTGGCCAGTCCAGGGACAAGGCCATCAGAGACAGGGTGTGACGATACTCGTGTTCCCTGAGATGCTCCAGGCTGCTGAACAGCCGTTTGCACAGGGAGCAGGCGAACCCCTGTGAGGGCCAGGCACCGTGCTCTGGCAGGACTCTTTCCCCTGATCCAGCCTTTTCCCCCAGCCCTTTAGTTCCTTTGCCAACCATGGACACTAACTCCGGGACAGTCAAGCCACCAGCACAACTCCCCTTGTCCATCTGATCCCTCTCGACAGGAGACTGGTCACCTTCCAAGACTGAAGTAGTGAGAAGGAGGATAAGGACAAAAGTGTGAGAAATGTTGAAGTTCAACCTCAAACTCTTAGCTCATGAAGAAATGACACACTTTAACTCTAAAACATACCTGTGCTGTACTCTTTCAGGTTTTCTTTGTCTTTTATGTCCTCCTGTAAGCACAAAATATCCCGTTATCTGATTCGCACACACATTAATATAGCCTGTATGGAATGTTGTCTGGGCATGCAGGAGACAGGAAGGTGACACAAGCTGCGAAGGCAACTTTCTCACATGCAAGACACAAGCATGAAGACTTGACAACAGAAAAGTTAAAAAAGAAGATAAACAAGATCATAATTATTCAAAGATAAGTTTGAGATTAGAGAGCAAACAGAAAAACTGGATAGATGACAGTTTCAGGATGCTACAGCTGTCTGATGAAACAGAATGAGCAGTTATGTTGATCTACAATTTTAATAATATTATCCACCCAATGCTCATGATACCCCTTGGGTGCCAACAGGGTGCATTAAACGCTCGATCCCACTTTTATCTCCACAGCTAAACTCTACCCCTCCTCTATCTACTCCATGCCCCTACCATTCCTTCACCCCCGCCCACTTGCTCAGCCCCTCCACTCTTCCTCCTCTTCCTCCTCCTCTCTAAGAACAGAACACCATGCACTGGGCAAACAGATGGCTTGTCCGTAGAGATAGGGAGGCTTGTTGGGAGGCAGGTCCACTGAAATCAAATGCTGCTCCTAAATGTTCACAGCATACACACACAGACTGGCACAAAACTCACATCTTCACATGCTCAAACACACACACACACACGCACACACACACACACACACACGAAGCAGAACAAACAATTTCCTGAGCCGCGAGAGCAAACCTCTCGTTGTCTTCTGGTATTGATTCTACTCACTCTCCCCACACTAGCCAGCCCATTATCTACGATCTCTAAACACACGCTGCCATTGTGACTAGATGTGTCACGTCTGATGCAGCCACTATAAACTGTATTACTTCTAATACTACGCAAAGACTCCTGGCTTTAAGACAAATTCCGGTCTAGGTATATGAAAATACGTTCTGAGAATGGAGGGAAGAGTGAAGAGTGACGGCAATCTGAAAGGAAGGGAAAGCAAATAAAGCACACAGAAAAAAAGGCAAACAGAAAACAAACAAAGAAAAAATACAGACAGCATTGCTTCTCCAGTGTTGCAGGAAATACACCAGATTCCACAAAGAGAATAAAATACAGAGAGGGGTTGAGCAATGATGTGCTCATGTGTTAAAAAAATACTCCAATGATGAAAAATAACCCCATTAACCCTCAGTTTTTCATGCAAAAACAACTAGCCTCACCCCCTACACCACGCCGGTGATCACTTCTACTTTCCCTCACCTCTCAACCCCCCTCAGTGTGTGTGTGTAGAAGCAGGGTGAAGCTGCCCTCTGGATGCTTAACTCCGATCCCCGTTTCAAACTTATCTGACGAGAGGAGAGGTACCCAGAGAGCAGCCTCCGCCCTGGAGCCGAGCCAGGCCCAGTGTGCTTACCTCAGGCAAGGTGGAGGGTTTTGGGCCCTCAGGGGCCTCTTCCACTTCCATGTCCAATCCTTCTGAGCACAGTAGGGGTGCCCCAGCCCGCAAACCGGGGGCCTCCAGGGGCCGAGGCTCAGAGGGGTGCAGTGGCGTGGGTGCAGTGGGTGGGCAGTATGCTGATGTTGATGATGGCAGGAGTGATGGTGATGATGGTGGAAGATGAGGAGGAAGAAGAGGAAGAGGAGGAGGAGGAGAGGAGCCAGCGCCCTGTTTGTTATGAATAGTGGCCCCTGTGGCCCCTGGCCGGAGCGTGCTGCAGCAGTTGTTGGAGCGGAGCCCTGAGGAGCACAGGAAACGAGTCTCACCCACCCACTCACGTACAACTGCAACTCTGCAAGCAGCTGGCCACCAGAACACAACGGGAGAGAGTGGGCAGGGGGGCACACAGAGGCTGCCAGTGCTACACTATCAAACACTGTGGAGAGGGGGAGGAAGAAAAACTCTGAAGTTTCACTTTCCACCAGCCAAGGGGAAAGGGTTAGGGCTTCTCTTCTCTCTTTCTCTCTCTGCTTTTTTTTTTCTTTTGCTCCTCTGCTCTCCTTCTCCTTCCACCCACATGCGTGTGCAGAGGATGGCAGCGTGTGTGTGTTTTGTGAGAGAGAGTGCATGTGTTGTGTAAGCAATAAAATGCATATAAGGAGAGAGCTTGAGGATCCTCTGTAGCGTGGAGGGAAATAGTTTTGGAGAGGAGCCATCTTGCAGCTCAAGTGAGGATTTTTTTTTTAAATTCTGTACGCACAGGGTGAAGGACGACTACTTGGACCGTATAAGATGTTTACCAGCAACAAGTTAAGGCACGCTGGATCAAGAATAAAAAAATTCTTACAAAAGCTTTAGCTTTCCATTGCTACTCACGTGACAGCTTTCCTGCCACATCAATGCCACTATTAGTTTAAAAAAAAAAAACTTTTTATTTTTTTCTTTCTTCACATCGATTGCTAAAACGTACTAATGAGAGAATCGTTTATTGCAAATTGTTTAAGACTGTGTGTGCAAGTGTGGGCAGCATTTTGGGGAATGTCTCCAAAGTTATGCAGTGGGTTAGCCATTCACTGCCCTCCTCTGCATAACGGACAGAATCACACATCCGTGAGGCTCGACCATGGACAGATTCCTGGAATGTTAAACTACCGCGCCCCACTCCCACTTACTGCGAGCACACACAAATGCTGAACACCCTATCTCTTCTTCCCCACCCCTACAGTGACAGGAAAAACATCAAGGGTGAGGAAGAAGAGGACAGTAAAGGGATGAGCTACAGGTGTGAGCAAGAAGCTTATTAACTAAAGCTGATGTGGCAGTAGGCACCTGTCTGGAAAAGGCTATCAAGGAATAGCTGAACCCTCTTGCAAAAAATGCAGATTATAAATATATCATTTCCAACCATGTCTCACTGATTTTAATACTTAAGTCGTGTCTGCCCAACTACTAAGAATATAAATAACAACAGGCTGATTCACTGCACAGAAACAAGAGCAAATGAAAAAATAAAAAGATGAAGTTTTTTTCACAGAAAAGACATGTTGTAATTGTTTTCTTTCCCTCACCTGCAGTCACACTGGGGTCAGGACAAGATTTTTAGACTTCGAAGAAAAATTCCTTAAAAGGGTCTTATCTACTATCAGTAGCTAATGCACTTAAACTTCATAAGTCTGTTAGGAATAAATTGGATCAGATTGGGGTTTGCTGTAGCAAAAAGGCTTAATGACATCCTGTTAGCAATGACCTCAAGACAATTTTCCTCTCCTTTGGTGTTTTAAATAGTTGTGATAAGAACAGTGCAGTTTTGACATACTTGTGTTTAACTTGTTAACATTGATTTTACTTTGCGCCTTGACATTACAGACGGAATGTTTGCTTTTCACTCAACTACATTCATTTGACAGATTGTCACATATAGAACTGGGTTTTATAACTGACTTATGACAAAGTTGTGTGTAATTAGGGTGACATTTAACTAAAAAGTAAAATTTTCTTCCACGTTTCAATAAAAATTGTTTATAACAAAAAATATATATATAACTGAAAATGTCATCTGACAGCAGATTTCTGTATCAGATTTTGTTTTTCTTTTCTTCCTTCTTATTAATCCTAATTTATCTGGTGTCCCTTTTGTGATATGAAGGGGTTGGAATTAGCTCCACCTCCATCAGCTCCAACAGTAACACACCGTTCACTAATGATCCGATGGCATTAAAGCTAATAATATATCAGGGATCAATCCGGTCTCCAGTACTTTAACTGCTAATATTTTTACAATTGTATGTATTTGTACATAATATTTTCCTGACCAACCATCATGAATAAAAGACAGCATTTAGAAAATATAATAAAAATCCATTCTTTAGGAGATTTATTTTCTCCCAGCAGGTTTTTGGAACAATCCAAGCAACTCTATTAGATTTATATTAAGGATGTTAGTTGACTAGAATAGAAAATCTGATCACACCGTCATTTAAGTTATCCAATGTCTTAGATATCTTTACAGTTCTTCCTGTCTTCTTATACGTAAAAAAAAAAATTGGCAAGAAGCTACGCCACTGGTATGTATAATTTAAAATTTAAAATTCTGGGTCACTAAACAAATACATTCAGAAAATCTCTGATTGTTGTAGTTTAGGGTGGGTCTATTTTTAAAGTAGATGACAAGTGACGAGAACTGACAGTGGAGAGAAAAGTTTCATAAAGTCCATATAATCTGTAAAGTTAATTCGATGTTCTTTATCCCCGTACACAGTGGCAGCATGGGCAGGTGCACTGAGATGGACCCACAAAGCCCATTGTTAGACACACACTGTTACGCACAGAAGGGTAGTGGGCTAAATCCCATTGATCTTAATTGGATTTTTGAAGCTGATTGACATACAGATGGGTTCTACGATATTTTAGGCATTGCAAGGATCATGTACCCTATGACCCATGTAAAGGATAACAATAAGAGGGGGTATTTCTACATTTTAGTGTTTGATCAATCAGGTGGGGGGTTCAATAAGTTCAGCTGGTGAAATAAAAGAGATGAAGTGGTTTTTGGCAGTTAACTGCAAGATGATTCTCAGTTTAGGCTTAATCTGAATCTTTAGAATTAAACGTGTTTCATTAAACAGTCAGACAGAAAACGAAGATAGAGGAAACTGAGATGGAGTGGGAGACAGGCCCTTTTACTGAAATTCCATGTTCTCTCTTGAATTGGGCCAAGTGACCTTGCTCTACCTCCTCACTGCCTAGATCAATACTTTCCCAGGATTTTAAAGCAACATGCTTTGATGCTCCCCAGCTGAAGTAAAAGAGGGGGGGAAAGCCAGGAGGGAGACAAATAAGGTAGGACCTGCTAAAGCCATCCAGGAGGGGAGAGAGAGTGTGAGGGATGAGTGTTAAGGAGGGGTGAAGGAGAAATAGATGGAGGGAAGGAGGAGGGAG